>CM055354.1:2397623-2452852 GCA_029228515.1 Populus alba x Populus x berolinensis | reverse complement strand
GTCGGAATGCCGCGAGTCAAAGCGTTTCGCTGTTTGCGGAAGAAAGTGTGATGTAGAACAAGTAGCAGAAGCATACATGCTCAAGAGGGATCACCCAAATTCAAAGGCAACTGAATTTCGGCAACCGGGGCATCGAAGTCGGAATGCCGCGAAACTCACTGAGTCAAAGCGTTTCGCCGTTTGCGGAAGGAAGTGTGATGTAGAACAAGTAGCAGAAGCATACATGCTCAAGAGGGATCACTCACTAAATTCAATAAGGAAGGCAACTGAATTTCGGCAACCGGGCAACATCGAAGTCGGAATGCCCCGCAAAACTCACCGAGTCAAAGCTTTACACCGTTTGTGGAAGAAAGTCTGAAATGTGGAAAAAGTAGAAGAAAGACATACATGCTCAAGATGGATACACCCGAAATTCAAAGGCAATCTGAATTTCGGCAACCGGGCAATCGCAAGTCCGGAATGCCGCGAAACTCATCCAGTCCAAAGCGTTACGCCCTTTGCGGAAGGAAGTGTGCTGTAGTACACAAGTAGAAGTAAGCATACATGCTCAAGAGTGGGATCACCCTAAATTCACAGGCAAACTGAATTTCGGCAACCGGGGCATCGAAATCGGAAATGCCGCGAGCGAGAACACATCCAGTCAAAGCGTTACGCCCTTTGCGAAAAGAAGTGTGGTGTTTGATAAAGTAGCAGAAGCTATACAATGGACTTTCACAAGATGGATGCACCCGAAAGTTACAAAGGCAACTGAAATTTTCGGCATACTCGGGCAATCAGAAGGCGGAATGCTGCGAAACACATCCAGTCAAAGCGTTACGCCCTTTGCGGAAGGAAGTGTGGCGTAGAACAACAAGTAGCAGAAGCATACAAGCTCAAGAGGGATCCACCCGAAATTCAAAGGCAACTGAATTTCCAGGCAACCGGGAATCCAAGTCGGAATGCACGCGAAACTCACCGAGTCAAGGCGTTTCGCTGTTTTGCGGAAGAAGTCGATGTAGAACAAGTAGTCAGAATCAAACATGCGTCAAGAGGGATCACCCGGAAAATGTCAGAGTCAACTGAATTTCGGCAACCGGGGCAATCGAAGTCCGGAATGCCGCGAAAACTCATCCAGTCATAAAGCGTTACGCCCTTTGCGGAAGGAAGTCGTGAGGCGTAGAACAAGTAGCCAGAAGCATACATGCTCAACGAGGGATCTCACCGAAAATTCAAAGCAACTGAATTTCGGCAACCGGGGCAGCGATAAGTCGGAAATGCCGCAAGAAAATAAAAGTCATCGAGGTCAAAGGGTTACGCCTTTGCGGAAGGGAAAGTCTGATGTGTAGAACAAAGTAGCAGAAGCATACATGCTCAAGAGGGATCACCCGAAATTCAAAGGCAACTGAATTTCGGCAACCGGGGATCGAAGTCGGAATGCCGCGAAATCATCCAGTCAAAGCGTTACGCCCTTTGCGGAAGGGAAGTGGGATGTTAGAACAAGTAGCAGAAGCATACATGCTAAAGAGGGATCACCCGAAAATTCAAAGGCAACTGAATTTCGGCAACCGGGTCATCGAAGTCGGAATGCCGCGAAACTCTCCAGTCAAAGCGTTACGCCCTTTGCGGAAGGAAGTGTTGTAGAACAAGTAGCAGAAGCATACATGCTCAAGAGGGATCACCCGAAATTCAAAGGCAACTGAATTTCGGCAACCGGGGCATCGAAGTCGGAATTCCGCGAAACTCACCAGTCAAAGCGTTACGCCCTTTGCGGAAGGAAGTGTGGTGTAGAACAAGTAGCGGAAGCATACATGCTCAAGAGGGAATCACCCGAAATTCAAAGGCAACTGAATTTCGGCAACCGGGGCATCGAAGTCGGAATACCGCGAAACTCATCCAGTCAAAGCGTTTCGTCTTGCGGAAGAAGTGTGATGTAGAACAAGTAGCAGAAGCATACATGCTCAAGAGGGATCAACCGAAATTCGAAAGGAAAACATGAAATTTTCGGCAACCGGGGATCATCGAAGTCGGAATGCCGCGAAACTCATCCACGTCAAAGCGATAACGCCCTTTGTCGGAAGGAAGTGTGGTGTACGAACAAGTGAAGCAGAAGCATACCTGCGAATAGAGGGATCACCCGAAATTCAAAGGCAACTGAATTTCGGCTAATCAACCGGGGAATCCAAGAGTTTGGAATGGCGCGCAATAATCACCGATTCAAAGCGTTTCGCAACCTTTGCGGAACGAATGCTGTGATGCACCCGAACAACTCGAGCAGAAGCCTACATCTCACGAGGGATCACAGTCCGAATTGCCCTATTCATGAAGAGCCTCAATACTGAACATTTGGGAACCGGGGCATCACAGTCGGAATGCAGCGAACGTCAGAACATCCATTGTCAGCGTACCGAGCCACAACTTTGCAAGCGGAAGTAAGCGCGGTGTGATGTAGAACAAGTAGCTATACGCATATCATGCTCAAGATGGGATCACCCGAAATTCAAAGGCAACTGAATTTCGGCAACCGGGGCCATTCGGAAGTCGTTAGAGGATGCCGCGAAACTCATCCAGTCAAAGCGTTTGGTGGCGCCTGTTGCGGAAGGAAGTGTGGATGATAGAACCAAGTAGCAGAAAGCATAACAATGCTCAAGAGGGATCTCACCCGACAATTGCCAAAGGCAACTGAATTTCGGCAACCGGTCGGTCATCGAAGTCGGGAAATGCCGCGAAACTCATCCAGTCAAAGCGTACGCCCTGTTTGCGGAAGGATAAGTGTGGTTGTAGAACAAGTTAGTATATATTATAAACAGAAGCATAACATGCTCAAGAGGTGATCACCACGAATTTCAAAGGCATCTGAAGTTCGGCTAAACCGGAGGGCAGTCGAAGTCGGAGTAAAGTACCGCGAAACTTCACCCAGTCAAAGTGTTTTGCTGTGTTGCGGAAGAGATGTGTTATGTAACGAACGAGTAGCATGATAGCATACATGCTTCCAAGAGGGATCACCCGAAATCTTTCAAAGGCAACCTTAATTTCGGCCAGCCCGGGCAACGAAGTTCCGGCAATGCCGTCGAAACTCTACCATGTCAAAGCGTTAAAACGTCCTATGTAGGCGTAACCAAGTGTGGTGTAGAAAGCAAGTAGCCGAAGCATAACATGCTTCCAAAGCGAGATCACCCGAAATTCACAAGGCAAATTAATTTCGGTCAACCGGAGGCATCAAAACAGATGCGTGTAATGCCGCGAAACTCATCCAGTCAAAAGCGTTTACCCCTTTGCGTGGAAGGAGAAGTGTGGTGATATAACAAGTTAGCAGTAAGCATACATGCTCAAGAGGGATCACCCGAAATTCAAAGCCAACTGAATTTTCGGCAACCGGGTCATCGAGAAGGTCGGAATGCCGCGAAACTCATTTCATATCAAAGCGCGTTACGCCCTTAATTTGAGGCGAAAGGAATTTATGGTGTGAGAACAAGTAGCAGAAGCCCATACATGCTTGAGAGGGATCACCCGAAATTTCAAAGGCAACAGAATGGCAATACAGAATTTCGGCCAACCTGGGCATTCGAATTCGGAATGCCGCTAAACTCATCCTGTTCAAAGCGATGACGTCCCTTGGCGGAAGGAAGTGTGGAGTGTAGAACCCATAGAGTAGCAGAAGCAATACATGCTTCAAGAAGGATCACCAAAAATTCAAGAGGCAACTGAATTGTCGGCAACCTTGGCGAATACCGGGAAGCATCAAAGTCGGAATGCCGCGAAAACTTCATCCAGTCAAAGACGATTACAGAGACCCTATTCTTGCGTTAAAGGGAAGGTGTGGTGTAAGAATCAAGAAGCAGAAGCATACATGCTACAAGAGGGATCACCCGAAACAAATTCAAATTGTGAGCAGACTGACATTCTCGGCTACAAACAACGTGGTCATCGAAGTCGGAATGCCGCGAAGACAACATCCAGTCAAAGCCGTTTAGCGGTATCCCAACTTGCCGAAGGAAGTGTGATGTAAAACAAGTAAGCAGAAGCATACATGCTCAAGAGGGGATCACCACGAAATTCAAAAGGCAATTGAATTTCGGCAACCCGGGGTAATCCGAAGTCGGAATGCCGCGAAAACTGATCCTAGTCACAGCGTGACGCCCTTATGCGGAAGTGAAGTGGTGATGTAGATACAAGTAGTCAGAATCATACATGCTCAAAGAGGGATCACCCGAGAATTCAAAGGCAATCTTAATTTCGTGCAACCAGGGTCATCGAAGTCGGAATGCCCGCTGAAAACTCATCCATTCAAAGCGTTACGTCCTTATGTCTGGACCGAAGTGTGGGTGAATAACAAGTAGCAGAAAGCATACATGCTCAAGCGAGATCACCCGAAATTCAATAGCGAACTAGAATGTTCGGCAACCGGAAAGCATAGTCAAATTCGGAATGAACCGAGCGGAAACTCATCCAGTCAAATCTGTTATATACGACCCTTTGCTGAGAAGGTAAGTGTGAGTGAAAGAACAAGTAGCAGAAGCATACATGCTCAAGAGGGAATCACACTAAAATTCAAAGGCACCTGAATTCTTCGGCACGCTGGGTCATCTGAAGACCGGAATGACGCGAAACTCATCCATTCAAAGCGGTGTAACGCCCTTTGCGGAAGGAAGTTTTGGGTGTAGAAGCAAGGTCCAGAAGCATATACACGCTTGAGATGGGATCGACCCTAAATTCAAAGGCAATCATGAATTTCGTCAACCGGGGCATCGAAGTCAGTTAAATTACCGCGTAAATCTCATCCTGTCAAAGCGTGTACCTTACGGCCCTTATGCGGAAGGAAGTGGCGTGATGTAGAACAAGATAGCCAGAAGCAACACATGCTCAAGCGAATGGATCACCCGAGATTCAAAGGCAACTGAATATTCGGCAACCTGAGTAGCATCAAAGTCGGAATGCCGCGAAACTCATCCAGTCAAAGCGATACGCCCTTATGCGGAAGTGAAGAGTGGTTTAGAACAAGTAGACAGGAAGCATAACATGCTCAAGAGAGGGATCACCCGAAATTCAAAGGCACTAGACTGAATTTCGGCAATCCGGGTCTCTCGAACGTCGTAATCTCGCGAAAAACACCCAAAACATCCAGTCAAAAAGCGTTACGTCCTTTGCCGAAGGAAGTGGTGGTGGGTAAAAACAATTAGCAGAAGCAATACATGCTCAAGAGGGAGATCACCCGAAACTTCCCAAAGGCAATTGAAATTTCGGCAACCGGGGTAACGTAAAGTGACCGGAATGCCGCGAAACTTATTCCAGTACCAAAGCGTTACGCCCTTTGCGGAAGGAAGTGTGATGTAGAACAAGTAGCAGAAGCATACATGCTCAAGAGGGATCACCCGAAATTCAAAGGCAACTGAATTTCGGCAACCGGGGCATCGAAGTCGGAATGCCGCGAAACTCATCCAGTCAAAGCGTTACGCCCTTTGCGGAAGGAAGTGTGATGTAGAACAAGTAGCAGAAGCATACATGCTCAAGAGGGATCACCCGAAATTCAAAGGCAACTGAATTTCGGCAACCGGGGCATCGAAGTCGGAATGCCGCGAAACTCATCCAGTCAAAGCGTTTCGCCCTTTGCGGAAGAAGTGTGATGTAGAACAAGTAGCAGAAGCATACATGCTCAAGAGGGATCACCCGAAATTCAAAGGCAACTGAATTTCGGCAACCGGGGCATCGAAGTCGGAATGCCGCGAAACTCACCGAGTCAAAGCGTTTCGCCCTTTGCGGAAGGAAGTGTGATGTAGAACAAGTAGCAGAAGCATACATGCTCAAGAGGGATCACCGAAATTCAAAGGCAACTGAATTTCGGCAACCGGGGCATCGAAGTCGGAATGCCGCGAAACTCATCCAGTCAAAGCGTTACGCCCTTTGCGGAAGGAAGTGTGGTGTAGAACAAGTAGCAGAAGCATACATGCTCAAGAGGGATCACCCGAAATTCAAAGGCAACTGAATTTCGGCAACCGGGGCATCGAAGTCGGAATGCCGCGAAACTCATCCAGTCAAAGCGTTTCGCCCTTTGCGGAAGGAAGTGTGATGTAGAACAAGTAGCAGAAGCATACATGCTCAAGAGGGATCACCCGAAATTCAAAGGCAACTGAATTTCGGCAACCGGGGCATCGAAGTCGGAATGCCGCGAAACTCACCGAGTCAAAGCGTTTCGCCCTTTGCGGAAGGAAGTGTGATGTAGAACAAGTAGCAGAAGCATACATGCTCAAGAGGGATCACCCGAAATTCAAAGGCAACTGAATTTCGGCAACCGGGGCATCGAAGTCGGAATGCCGCGAAACTCATCCAGTCAAAGCGTTTCGCCCTTTGCGGAAGGAAGTGTGATGTAGAACAAGTAGCAGAAGCATACATGCTCAAGAGGGATCACCCGAAATTCAAAGGCAACTGAATTTCGGCAACCGGGGCATCGAAGTCGGAATGCCGCGAAACTCATCCAGTCAAAGCGTTTCGCCTTTGCGGAAGGAAGTGTGATGTAGAACAAGTAGCAGAAGCATACATGCTCAAGAGGGATCACCCGAAATTCAAAGGCAACTGAATTTCGGCAACCGGGGCATCGAAGTCGGAATGCCGCGAAACTCACCAGTCAAAGCGTTTCGCCCTTTGCGGAAGGAAGTGTGATGTAGAACAAGTAGCAGAAGCATACATGCTCAAGAGGGATCACCCGAAATTCAAAGGCAACTGAATTTCGGCAACCGGGCATCGAAGTCGGAATGCCGCGAAACTCACCAGTCAAAGCGTTTCGCCCTTTGCGGAAGGAAGTGTGATGTAGAACAAGTAGCAGAAGCATACATGCTCAAGAGGGATCACCCGAAATTCAAAGGCAACTGAATTTCGGCAACCGGGGCATCGAAGTCGGAATGCCGCGAAACTCATCCAGTCAAAGCGTTTCGCCCTTTGCGGAAGGAAGTGTGATGTAGAACAAGTAGCAGAAGCATACATGCTCAAGAGGGATCACCCGAAATTCAAAGGCAACTGAATTTCGGCAACCGGGGCATCGAAGTCGGAATGCCGCGAAACTCACCGAGTCAAAGCGTTTCGCCCTTTGCGGAAGGAAGTGTGATGTAGAACAAGTAGCAGAAGCATACATGCTCAAGAGGGATCACCCGAAATTCAAAGGCAACTGAATTTCGGCAACCGGGGCATCGAAGTCGGAATGCCGCGAAACTCATCCAGTCAAAGCGTTACGCCCTTTGCGGAAGGAAGTGTGGTGTAGAACAAGTAGCAGAAGCATACATGCTCAAGAGGGATCACCCGAAATTCAAAGGCAACTGAATTTCGGCAACCGGGGCATCGAAGTCGGAATGCCGCGAAACTCACCGAGTCAAAGCGTTTCGCCCTTTGCGGAAGGAAGTGTGATGTAGAACAAGTAGCAGAAGCATACATGCTCAAGAGGGATCACCCGAAATTCAAAGGCAACTGAATTTCGGCAACCGGGGCATCGAAGTCGGAATGCCGCGAAACTCACCCAGTCAAAGCGTTTCGCCCTTTGCGGAAGAAGTCTGATGTAGAACAAGTAGCAGAAGCATACATGCTCAAGAGGGATCACCCGAAATTCAAAGGCAACTGAATTTCGGCAACCGGGGCATCGAAGTCGGAATGCCGCGAAACTCATCCAGTCAAAGCGTTACGCCCTTTGCGGAAGGAAGTGTGATGTAGAACAAGTAGCAGAAGCATACATGCTCAAGAGGGATCACCCGAAATTCAAAGGCAACTGAATTTCGGCAACCGGGGCATCGAAGTCGGAATGCCGCGAAACTCATCCAGTCAAAGCGTTTCGCCCTTTGCGGAAGGAAGTGTGATGTAGAACAAGTAGCAGAAGCATACATGCTCAAGAGGGATCACCCGAAATTCAAAGGCAACTGAATTTCGGCAACCGGGGCATCGAAGTCGGAATGCCGCGAAACTCACCAGTCAAAGCGTTTCGCCCTTTGCGGAAGAAGTGTGATGTAGAACAAGTAGCAGAAGCATACATGCTCAAGAGGGATCACCCGAAATTCAAAGGCAACTGAATTTCGGCAACCGGGGCATCGAAGTCGGAATGCCGCGAAACTCATCCAGTCAAAGCGTTTCGCCCTTTGCGGAAGAAGTGTGATGTAGAACAAGTAGCAGAAGCATACATGCTCAAGAGGGATCACCCGAAATTCAAAGGCAACTGAATTTCGGCAACCGGGGCATCGAAGTCGGAATGCCGCGAAACTCACCAGTCAAAGCGTTACGCCTTTGCGGAAGGAAGTGTGATGTAGAACAAGTAGCAGAAGCATACATGCTCAAGAGGGATCACCCGAAATTCAAAGGCAACTGAATTTCGGCAACCGGGGCATCGAAGTCGGAATGCCGCGAAACTCACCAGTCAAAGCGTTTCGCCCTTTGCGGAAGGAAGTGTGGTGTAGAACAAGTAGCAGAAGCATACATGCTCAAGAGGGATCACCCGAAATTCAAAGGCAACTGAATTTCGGCAACCGGGGCATCGAAGTCGGAATGCCGCGAAACTCATCCAGTCAAAGCGTTACGCCCTTTGCGGAAGGAAGTGTGATGTAGAACAAGTAGCAGAAGCATACATGCTCAAGAGGGATCACCCGAAATTCAAAGGCAACTGAATTTCGGCAACCGGGGCATCGAAGTCGGAATGCCGCAAAAGTCACCGAGTCAAAGCGTTTCGCCGTTTGCGGAAGGAAGTGTGATGTAGAACAAGTAGCAGAAGCATACATGCTCAAGAGGGATCACCCGAAATTCAAAGGCAACTGAATTTCGGCAACCGGGGCATCGAAGTCGGAATGCCGCGAAACTCATCCAGTCAAAGCGTTACGCCCTTTGCGGAAGGAAGTGTGGTGTAGAACAAGTAGCAGAAGCATACATGCTCAAGAGGGATCACCCGAAATTCAAAGGCAACTGAATTTCGGCAACCGGGGCATCGAAGTCGGAATGCCGCGAAACTCACCGAGTCAAAGCGTTACGCCGTTTGCGGAAGGAAGTGTGATGTAGAACAAGTAGCAGAAGCATACATGCTCAAGAGGGATCACCCGAAATTCAAAGGCAACTGAATTTCGGCAACTGGGGCATCGAAGTCGGAATGCCGCGAAACTCATCCAGTCAAAGCGTTTCGCCCTTTGCGGAAGGAAGTGTGATGTAGAACAAGTAGCAGAAGCATACATGCTCAAGAGGGATCACCCGAAATTCAAAGGCAACTGAATTTCGGCAACCGGGGCATCGAAGTCGGAATGCCGCGAAACTCACCGAGTCAAAGCGTTTCGCCCTTTGCGGAAGGAAGTGTGATGTAGAACAAGTAGCAGAAGCATACATGCTCAAGAGGGATCACCCGAAATTCAAAGGCAACTGAATTTCGGCAACCGGGGCATCGAAGTCGGAATGCCGCGAAACTCACCAGTCAAAGCGTTTCGCCCTTTGCGGAAGGAAGTGTGATGTAGAACAAGTAGCAGAAGCATACATGCTCAAGAGGGATCACCCGAAATTCAAAGGCAACTGAATTTCGGCAACCGGGGCATCGAAGTCGGAATGCCGCGAAACTCACCAGTCAAAGCGTTTCGCCCTTTGCGGAAGGAAGTGTGATGTAGAACAAGTAGCAGAAGCATACATGCTCAAGAGGGATCACCCGAAATTCAAAGGCAACTGAATTTCGGCAACCGGGGCATCGAAGTCGGAATGCCGCGAAACTCACCAGTCAAAGCGTTACGCCTTTGCGGAAGGAAGTGTGATGTAGAACAAGTAGCAGAAGCATACATGCTCAAGAGGGATCACCCGAAATTCAAAGGCAACTGAATTTCGGCAACAGGGGAATCCAAGTCTGAATGTCGCGAAACTCACCGAGTCAAAGTGTTTCGCCCTTTGCGGAAGGAAGTGTGGTGTAGAACAACTAACAGAAGCATACATGCTCAAGCTGGATCACCAGAAATTCAAAGGCAACTGAATTTCAGCAACCGGGGCATCGAAGTCAGAATGCCGCGAAACTCATCGAGTCAAAGCGTTTCGCCCTTTGCGGAAGGAAGTGTGATGTAGAACAAGTAGCAGAAGCATACATGCTCAAGAGGGATCACCCGAAATTCAAAGGCAACTGAATTTCAGCAACCGGGGCATCGAAGTCAGAATGCCGCGAAACTCATCGAGTCAAAACGTTTCGCCCTTTGCGGAAGGAAGTGTGGTGTAGAACAAGTAGCAGAAGCATACATGCTCAAGAGGGATCACCCGAAATTCAAAGGCAACTGAATTTCGGCAACCGGGGCATCGAAGTCGGAATGCCGCGAAACTCACCAGTCAAAGCGTTTCGCCCTTTGCGGAAGGAAGTGTGATGTAGAACAAGTAGCAGAAGCATACATGCTCAAGAGGGATCACCCGAAATTCAAAGGCAACTGAATTTCGGCAACCGGGGCATCGAAGTCGGAATGCCGCGAAACTCACCAGTCAAAGCGTTTCGCCCTTTGCGGAAGGAAGTGTGATGTAGAACAAGTAGCAGAAGCATACATGCTCAAGAGGGATCACCCGAAATTCAAAGGCAACTGAATTTCGGCAACCGGGGCATCGAAGTCGGAATGCCGCGAAACTCACCAGTCAAAGCGTTTCGCCCTTTGCGGAAGGAAGTGTGATGTAGAACAAGTAGCAGAAGCATACATGCTCAAGAGGGATCACCCGAAATTCAAAGGCAACTGAATTTCGGCAACCGGGGCATCGAAGTCGGAATGCCGCGAAACTCACCAGTCAAAGCGTTACGCCCTTTGCGGAAGGAAGTGTGATGTAGAACAAGTAGCAGAAGCATACATGCTCAAGAGGGATCACCCGAAATTCAAAGGCAACTGAATTTCGGCAACCGGGGCATCGAAGTCGGAATGCCGCGAAACTCATCCAGTCAAAGCGTTTCGCCCTTTGCGGAAGGAAGTGTGATGTAGAACAAGTAGCAGAAGCATACATGCTCAAGAGGGATCACCCGAAATTCAAAGGCAACTGAATTTCGGCAACCGGGGCATCGAAGTCGGAATGCCGCGAAACTCATCCAGTCAAAGCGTTTCGCCCTTTGCGGAAGGAAGTGTGATGTAGAACAAGTAGCAGAAGCATACATGCTCAAGAGGGATCACCCGAAATTCAAAGGCAACTGAATTTCGGCAACCGGGGCATCGAAGTCGGAATGCCGCGAAACTCATCCAGTCAAAGCGTTACGCCCTTTGCGGAAGGAAGTGTGATGTAGAACAAGTAGCAGAAGCATACATGCTCAAGAGGGATCACCCGAAATTCAAAGGCAACTGAATTTCGGCAACCGGGGCATCGAAGTCGGAATGCCGCGAAACTCATCCAGTCAAAGCGTTTCGCCCTTTGCGGAAGGAAGTGTGATGTAGAACAAGTAGCAGAAGCATACATGCTCAAGAGGGATCACCCGAAATTCAAAGGCAACTGAATTTCGGCAACCGGGGCATCGAAGTCGGAATGCCGCGAAACTCATCCAGTCAAAGCGTTTCGCCTTTGCGGAAGGAAGTGTGATGTAGAACAAGTAGCAGAAGCATACATGCTCAAGAGGGATCACCCGAAATTCAAAGGCAACTGAATTTCGGCAACCGGGGCATCGAAGTCGGAATGCCGCGAAACTCACCAGTCAAAGCGTTTCGCCCTTTGCGGAAGGAAGTGTGATGTAGAACAAGTAGCAGAAGCATACATGCTCAAGAGGGATCACCCGAAATTCAAAGGCAACTGAATTTCGGCAACCGGGGCATCGAAGTCGGAATGCCGCGAAACTCACCAGTCAAAGCGTTTCGCCCTTTGCGGAAGGAAGTGTGATGTAGAACAAGTAGCAGAAGCATACATGCTCAAGAGGGATCACCCGAAATTCAAAGGCAACTGAATTTCGGCAACCGGGGCATCGAAGTCGGAATGCCGCGAAACTCATCCAGTCAAAGCGTTTCGCCTTTGCGGAAGGAAGTGTGATGTAGAACAAGTAGCAGAAGCATACATGCTCAAGAGGGATCACCCGAAATTCAAAGGCAACTGAATTTCGGCAACCGGGGCATCGAAGTCGGAATGCCGCGAAACTCATCCAGTCAAAGCGTTTCGCCCTTTGCGGAAGGAAGTGTGATGTAGAACAAGTAGCAGAAGCATACATGCTCAAGAGGGATCACCCGAAATTCAAAGGCAACTGAATTTCGGCAACCGGGGCATCGAAGTCGGAATGCCGCGAAACTCATCCAGTCAAAGCGTTTCGCCCTTTGCGGAAGGAAGTGTGGTGTAGAACAAGTAGCAGAAGCATACATGCTCAAGAGGGATCACCCGAAATTCAAAGGCAACTGAATTTCGGCAACCGGGGCATCGAAGTCGGAATGCCGCGAAACTCATCCAGTCAAAGCGTTACGCCCTTTGCGGAAGGAAGTGTGGTGTAGAACAAGTAGCAGAAGCATACATGCTCAAGAGGGATCACCCGAAATTCAAAGGCAACTGAATTTCGGCAACCGGGGCATCGAAGTCGGAATGCCGCGAAACTCATCCAGTCAAAGCGTTTCGCCCTTTGCGGAAGGAAGTGTGATGTAGAACAAGTAGCAGAAGCATACATGCTCAAGAGGGATCACCCGAAATTCAAAGGCAACTGAATTTCGGCAACCGGGGCATCGAAGTCGGAATGCCGCGAAACTCACCAGTCAAAGCGTTACGCCCTTTGCGGAAGGAAGTGTGGTGTAGAACAAGTAGCAGAAGCATACATGCTCAAGAGGGATCACCCGAAATTCAAAGGCAACTGAATTTCGGCAACCGGGGCATCGAAGTCGGAATGCCGCGAAACTCATCCAGTCAAAGCGTTACGCCCTTTGCGGAAGGAAGTGTGGTGTAGAACAAGTAGCAGAAGCATACATGCTCAAGAGGGATCACCCGAAATTCAAAGGCAACTGAATTTCGGCAACCGGGGCATCGAAGTCGGAATGCCGCGAAACTCACCAGTCAAAGCGTTACGCCCTTTGCGGAAGGAAGTGTGATGTAGAACAAGTAGCAGAAGCATACATGCTCAAGAGGGATCACCCGAAATTCAAAGGCAACTGAATTTCGGCAACCGGGGCATCGAAGTCGGAATGCCGCGAAACTCATCCAGTCAAAGCGTTTCGCCCTTTGCGGAAGGAAGTGTGATGTAGAACAAGTAGCAGAAGCATACATGCTCAAGAGGGATCACCCGAAATTCAAAGGCAACTGAATTTCGGCAACCGGGGCATCGAAGTCGGAATGCCGCGAAACTCATCCAGTCAAAGCGTTACGCCCTTTGCGGAAGGAAGTGTGATGTAGAACAAGTAGCAGAAGCATACATGCTCAAGAGGGATCACCCGAAATTCAAAGGCAACTGAATTTCGGCAACCGGGGCATCGAAGTCGGAATGCCGCGAAACTCACCAGTCAAAGCGTTTCGCCCTTTGCGGAAGGAAGTGTGATGTAGAACAAGTAGCAGAAGCATACATGCTCAAGAGGGATCACCCGAAATTCAAAGGCAACTGAATTTCGGCAACCGGGGCATCGAAGTCGGAATGCCGCGAAACTCATCCAGTCAAAGCGTTTCGCCCTTTGCGGAAGGAAGTGTGATGTAGAACAAGTAGCAGAAGCATACATGCTCAAGAGGGATCACCCGAAATTCAAAGGCAACTGAATTTCGGCAACCGGGGCATCGAAGTCGGAATGCCGCGAAACTCACCAGTCAAAGCGTTTCGCCCTTTGCGGAAGGAAGTGTGGTGTAGAACAAGTAGCAGAAGCATACATGCTCAAGAGGGATCACCCGAAATTCAAAGGCAACTGAATTTCGGCAACCGGGGCATCGAAGTCGGAATGCCGCGAAACTCATCCAGTCAAAGCGTTTCGCCCTTTGCGGAAGGAAGTGTGATGTAGAACAAGTAGCAGAAGCATACATGCTCAAGAGGGATCACCCGAAATTCAAAGGCAACTGAATTTCGGCAACCGGGGCATCGAAGTCGGAATGCCGCGAAACTCATCCAGTCAAAGCGTTACGCCCTTTGCGGAAGGAAGTGTGATGTAGAACAAGTAGCAGAAGCATACATGCTCAAGAGGGATCACCCGAAATTCAAAGGCAACTGAATTTCGGCAACCGGGGCATCGAAGTCGGAATGCCGCGAAACTCACCAGTCAAAGCGTTTCGCCCTTTGCGGAAGGAAGTGTGATGTAGAACAAGTAGCAGAAGCATACATGCTCAAGAGGGATCACCCGAAATTCAAAGGCAACTGAATTTCGGCAACCGGGGCATCGAAGTCGGAATGCCGCGAAACTCATCCAGTCAAAGCGTTTCGCCCTTTGCGGAAGGAAGTGTGGTGTAGAACAAGTAGCAGAAGCATACATGCTCAAGAGGGATCACCCGAAATTCAAAGGCAACTGAATTTCGGCAACCGGGGCATCGAAGTCGGAATGCCGCGAAACTCATCCAGTCAAAGCGTTTCGCCCTTTGCGGAAGGAAGTGTGGTGTAGAACAAGTAGCAGAAGCATACATGCTCAAGAGGGATCACCCGAAATTCAAAGGCAACTGAATTTCGGCAACCGGGGCATCGAAGTCGGAATGCCGCGAAACTCATCCAGTCAAAGCGTTACGCCCTTTGCGGAAGGAAGTGTGATGTAGAACAAGTAGCAGAAGCATACATGCTCAAGAGGGATCACCCGAAATTCAAAGGCAACTGAATTTCGGCAACCGGGGCATCGAAGTCGGAATGCCGCGAAACTCATCCAGTCAAAGCGTTACGCCTTTGCGGAAGGAAGTGTGATGTAGAACAAGTAGCAGAAGCATACATGCTCAAGAGGGATCACCCGAAATTCAAAGGCAACTGAATTTCGGCAACCGGGGCATCGAAGTCGGAATGCCGCGAAACTCATCCAGTCAAAGCGTTACGCCCTTTGCGGAAGGAAGTGTGGTGTAGAACAAGTAGCAGAAGCATACATGCTCAAGAGGGATCACCCGAAATTCAAAGGCAACTGAATTTCGGCAACCGGGGCATCGAAGTCGGAATGCCGCGAAACTCATCCAGTCAAAGCGTTTCGCCCTTTGCGGAAGGAAGTGTGATGTAGAACAAGTAGCAGAAGCATACATGCTCAAGAGGGATCACCCGAAATTCAAAGGCAACTGAATTTCGGCAACCGGGGCATCGAAGTCGGAATGCCGCGAAACTCATCCAGTCAAAGCGTTTCGCCCTTTGCGGAAGGAAGTGTGATGTAGAACAAGTAGCAGAAGCATACATGCTCAAGAGGGATCACCCGAAATTCAAAGGCAACTGAATTTCGGCAACCGGGGCATCGAAGTCGGAATGCCGCGAAACTCATCCAGTCAAAGCGTTACGCCCTTTGCGGAAGGAAGTGTGATGTAGAACAAGTAGCAGAAGCATACATGCTCAAGAGGGATCACCCGAAATTCAAAGGCAACTGAATTTCGGCAACCGGGGCATCGAAGTCGGAATGCCGCGAAACTCATCCAGTCAAAGCGTTACGCCCTTTGCGGAAGGAAGTGTGATGTAGAACAAGTAGCAGAAGCATACATGCTCAAGAGGGATCACCCGAAATTCAAAGGCAACTGAATTTCGGCAACCGGGGCATCGAAGTCGGAATGCCGCGAAACTCATCCAGTCAAAGCGTTTCGCCCTTTGCGGAAGAAGTGTGATGTAGAACAAGTAGCAGAAGCATACATGCTCAAGAGGGATCACCCGAAATTCAAAGGCAACTGAATTTCGGCAACCGGGGCATCGAAGTCGGAATGCCGCGAAACTCACCAGTCAAAGCGTTACGCCCTTTGCGGAAGGAAGTGTGATGTAGAACAAGTAGCAGAAGCATACATGCTCAAGAGGGATCACCCGAAATTCAAAGGCAACTGAATTTCGGCAACCGGGGCATCGAAGTCGGAATGCCGCGAAACTCATCCAGTCAAAGCGTTACGCCCTTTGCGGAAGGAAGTGTGGTGTAGAACAAGTAGCAGAAGCATACATGCTCAAGAGGGATCACCCGAAATTCAAAGGCAACTGAATTTCGGCAACCGGGGCATCGAAGTCGGAATGCCGCGAAACTCACCAGTCAAAGCGTTTCGCCCTTTGCGGAAGGAAGTGTGATGTAGAACAAGTAGCAGAAGCATACATGCTCAAGAGGGATCACCCGAAATTCAAAGGCAACTGAATTTCGGCAACCGGGGCATCGAAGTCGGAATGCCGCGAAACTCATCCAGTCAAAGCGTTTCGCCCTTTGCGGAAGAAGTGTGATGTAGAACAAGTAGCAGAAGCATACATGCTCAAGAGGGATCACCCGAAATTCAAAGGCAACTGAATTTCGGCAACCGGGGCATCGAAGTCGGAATGCCGCGAAACTCATCCAGTCAAAGCGTTACGCCCTTTGCGGAAGGAAGTGTGATGTAGAACAAGTAGCAGAAGCATACATGCTCAAGAGGGATCACCCGAAATTCAAAGGCAACTGAATTTCGGCAACCGGGGCATCGAAGTCGGAATGCCGCGAAACTCACCAGTCAAAGCGTTTCGCCTTTGCGGAAGGAAGTGTGATGTAGAACAAGTAGCAGAAGCATACATGCTCAAGAGGGATCACCCGAAATTCAAAGGCAACTGAATTTCGGCAACCGGGGCATCGAAGTCGGAATGCCGCGAAACTCACCAGTCAAAGCGTTTCGCCCTTTGCGGAAGGAAGTGTGATGTAGAACAAGTAGCAGAAGCATACATGCTCAAGAGGGATCACCCGAAATTCAAAGGCAACTGAATTTCGGCAACCGGGGCATCGAAGTCGGAATGCCGCGAAACTCACCAGTCAAAGCGTTACGCCCTTTGCGGAAGGAAGTGTGATGTAGAACAAGTAGCAGAAGCATACATGCTCAAGAGGGATCACCCGAAATTCAAAGGCAACTGAATTTCGGCAACCGGGGCATCGAAGTCGGAATGCCGCGAAACTCACCAGTCAAAGCGTTTCGCCCTTTGCGGAAGGAAGTGTGGTGTAGAACAAGTAGCAGAAGCATACATGCTCAAGAGGGATCACCCGAAATTCAAAGGCAACTGAATTTCGGCAACCGGGGCATCGAAGTCGGAATGCCGCGAAACTCATCCAGTCAAAGCGTTACGCCCTTTGCGGAAGGAAGTGTGGTGTAGAACAAGTAGCAGAAGCATACATGCTCAAGAGGGATCACCCGAAATTCAAAGGCAACTGAATTTCGGCAACCGGGGCATCGAAGTCGGAATGCCGCGAAACTCATCCAGTCAAAGCGTTTCGCCCTTTGCGGAAGGAAGTGTGGTGTAGAACAAGTAGCAGAAGCATACATGCTCAAGAGGGATCACCCGAAATTCAAAGGCAACTGAATTTCGGCAACCGGGGCATCGAAGTCGGAATGCCGCGAAACTCATCCAGTCAAAGCGTTACGCCCTTTGCGGAAGGAAGTGTGGTGTAGAACAAGTAGCAGAAGCATACATGCTCAAGAGGGATCACCCGAAATTCAAAGGCAACTGAATTTCGGCAACCGGGGCATCGAAGTCGGAATGCCGCGAAACTCATCCAGTCAAAGCGTTACGCCCTTTGCGGAAGGAAGTGTGATGTAGAACAAGTAGCAGAAGCATACATGCTCAAGAGGGATCACCCGAAATTCAAAGGCAACTGAATTTCGGCAACCGGGGCATCGAAGTCGGAATGCCGCGAAACTCACCAGTCAAAGCGTTTCGCCCTTTGCGGAAGGAAGTGTGATGTAGAACAAGTAGCAGAAGCATACATGCTCAAGAGGGATCACCCGAAATTCAAAGGCAACTGAATTTCGGCAACCGGGGCATCGAAGTCGGAATGCCGCGAAACTCATCCAGTCAAAGCGTTACGCCCTTTGCGGAAGGAAGTGTGATGTAGAACAAGTAGCAGAAGCATACATGCTCAAGAGGGATCACCCGAAATTCAAAGGCAACTGAATTTCGGCAACCGGGGCATCGAAGTCGGAATGCCGCGAAACTCATCCAGTCAAAGCGTTACGCCCTTTGCGGAAGGAAGTGTGATGTAGAACAAGTAGCAGAAGCATACATGCTCAAGAGGGATCACCCGAAATTCAAAGGCAACTGAATTTCGGCAACCGGGGCATCGAAGTCGGAATGCCGCGAAACTCATCCAGTCAAAGCGTTACGCCCTTTGCGGAAGGAAGTGTGATGTAGAACAAGTAGCAGAAGCATACATGCTCAAGAGGGATCACCCGAAATTCAAAGGCAACTGAATTTCGGCAACCGGGGCATCGAAGTCGGAATGCCGCGAAACTCATCCAGTCAAAGCGTTTCGCCCTTTGCGGAAGGAAGTGTGATGTAGAACAAGTAGCAGAAGCATACATGCTCAAGAGGGATCACCCGAAATTCAAAGGCAACTGAATTTCGGCAACCGGGGCATCGAAGTCGGAATGCCGCGAAACTCATCCAGTCAAAGCGTTACGCCCTTTGCGGAAGGAAGTGTGATGTAGAACAAGTAGCAGAAGCATACATGCTCAAGAGGGATCACCCGAAATTCAAAGGCAACTGAATTTCGGCAACCGGGGCATCGAAGTCGGAATGCCGCGAAACTCATCCAGTCAAAGCGTTACGCCCTTTGCGGAAGGAAGTGTGGTGTAGAACAAGTAGCAGAAGCATACATGCTCAAGAGGGATCACCCGAAATTCAAAGGCAACTGAATTTCGGCAACCGGGGCATCGAAGTCGGAATGCCGCGAAACTCATCCAGTCAAAGCGTTACGCCCTTTGCGGAAGGAAGTGTGGTGTAGAACAAGTAGCAGAAGCATACATGCTCAAGAGGGATCACCCGAAATTCAAAGGCAACTGAATTTCGGCAACCGGGGCATCGAAGTCGGAATGCCGCGAAACTCACCAGTCAAAGCGTTTCGCCCTTTGCGGAAGGAAGTGTGATGTAGAACAAGTAGCAGAAGCATACATGCTCAAGAGGGATCACCCGAAATTCAAAGGCAACTGAATTTCGGCAACCGGGGCATCGAAGTCGGAATGCCGCGAAACTCATCCAGTCAAAGCGTTACGCCTTTGCGGAAGAAAGGATGATGTAGAACAAGTAGCAGAAGCATACGATGCTCAAGGAGGGGATCACCCGAAATGCAAAGCCAACTGAATTTCGGTATATCCTGGGCATCGAAGTCGGAATGCCGCGAAAGTCACCGAGTCAAAGCGTTTCGCCGTTTTTAGCGGAAGAAAGTATGATGTTTAATATTAGAAACACAGTTGCAGAAGCATACATGCTCAAGAGGGATCACCCGAATTGCAGAAGGCAAGTGAATTTCGGCAACGGGTGGCATCGAAGTCGGAATGCTCGAAACTCACTGAGTCAACGCGTTTCACCGTTTGCGGAAGAAAGTATGATGTAGAACCAGTAGCAGAAGACAATACATGCTCCAGAGGGATCATCCGAAATTCAAAGGCAACTGAATTTCGGCAACCGGGACATCGAACAGTCGGAATGCCACGAAACTCAATGAGTCAAAGCGTTACACCGTTTGACTGGACGAAGGCATGATGTAGAACAAGTAGCAGAAAATACATGAGCAAGAGGGATCACCCGAATTTCAAAGGAAACTGAATTTCGGCAACCGGGGCATCGAAAGTCGGAATGCTGCGAAAGTCCCGAGTCAAAGTGTTTCGCCGTTTTGCGGAAGGAAGTATGATGTGGAACAAGTAGCAGAAAGCATACATGCTCAAGAGGGAATCACCCGAAATGCAAAGGCAAATGCAATTCGGAAACCGTGGCATCGAAGTCGGAATGCAGCAAAAGTCATCGAGTCAAAGCGTTTTTCGGTTTGCGGAAGAAATTATGATGTAGAACAAGTAGCAGAAGCATACATGCTCAAGAGGGATCACCCGAAATGCAAAGGCAAGTTGAAATTCGGCAACCGGGGCATCGAAACTCGGAAATGCCGCGAAACTAATCCGAGTCAAAGCGTTTACGCCCGTTTGCGGAAGGAAGAGTGATGTAGAACAAGTTCAGCAGAAGCATACATGCTCAAGAGGGAATCACCCGAAATGCAAAAGGCAACTGAATTTCGGCAACACGGGGCATCGAAGTCGGAATGCCGTGAAAAAACTCATCCAGTCAAGACCCTCCCACTCCGCGTTTCACGCCCTTTGCGGAAGAGAAGTGTGGTGTAGGAACAAGTAGTCAGAAGCATACATGGCATCAAGAGGGATCACCGAAAATTCAAAGAGCAACTGAATTTCGGCAACCGGCGGGCATCGAAGTCGGAATGCTTGCGAAACTCCTCCGAGTCAATAGCGTTACGCGTTTTAGCGGACGAAGAAGTGTGATGTAGAACAAGTGAGAAGAAGGCATTACATGCTCAAGAGGTGTGATCAACCCGAAATTCCAAAGGCAACTGAATTTCGGTAACCGGGGCATCGACTTGAGTCGGAATGCCGCGAACCTCATCCAGTCAAAGCGTTTTTCGCCCTTTGCGTGAATGGAAGTGTGATGTAGAAAACAAGTAGCAGAAAGAAGGCATACATGCTCAAGAGGGTGATCACCCGACGAAATTCAAAAGGCAACTGAATTTCGGGCAACCGGGGGCATCGAAGTCGCGGGGAATTGCTGCGAAACTCATCCAGTCAAAGCGTTACGTCCTTTGCGGAAGGAAGTGTGGTGTAGAACAAGTAGAAGAAGCATACATGCTCAAGAGGGATCACCCGAAATTCAAAGGCAACTGAATTTCGGCAACCGGGGCATCGAAGTCGGAATGCCGCGAAACTCATCCAGTCAAAGCGTTACGCCCTTTGTGGAAGGAAGTGTGGTGTAGAACAAGTAGAAGAAGCATACATGCTCAAGAGGGATCACCCGAAATTCAAAGGCAACTGAATTTCGGCAACCGGGGCATCGAAGTCGGAATGCCGCGAAACTCATCCAGTCAAAGCGTTACGCCCATGCGGAAGAAAGTGTGGTGTAGAACAAGTCGAAGAAGCATACATGCTCAAGAGGGATCACCCGAAATTCAAAGGCAACTGAATTTCGGCAACCGGGGCATCGAAGTTGGAATGCCGCGAAACTCATCCAGTCAAAGGCGTTACGCCGTTTGCGGAAGGAAGTGTGGTGTAGAACAAGTAGAAGAAGCATACATGCTCAAGAGGGATCACCCGAAATTCAAAGGCCACTGAATTTCTGGCAACCGGGGCATGCGAAGTCAGTATGCCGCGAAACTCATCCTGTCAAAGCGTTTCGCCGTTTGCGGAAGAAGTCTGATGTAGAACAAGTAGCAGAAGAAATACATGCTCAAGAGGGATCACCCGAAATTCAAAGGCAACTGAATTTCGGCAACCGGGGCATCGAAGTCGGAATGCCGCGAAACTCATCCTGTCAAAGCGTTTGGCCATTTGCGGAAGAAGTCTGATGTAGAACAAGTAGCAGAAAAATACATGCTCAAGAGGGATCACCTGAAATTCAAAGGCAACTGAATTTCGGCAACCGGGGCATCGAAGTCGGAATGCCGCGAAACTCATCCAGTCAAAGCGTTATGCCCTTTGCGGAAGGAAGTGTGGTGTAGAACAAGTAGCAGAAGCATACATGCTCAAGAGGGATCACCCGAAATTCAAAGGCAACTGAATTTCGGCAACCGGGGCATCGAAGTCGGAAAGCCGCGAAACTCATCCAGTCAAAGCGTTACGCCCTTTGCGGAAGGAAGGGTGTTGTAGAACAAGTAGTAGAAGCATACATGCTCAAGAGGGATCACCCGAAATTCAAAGGCAACTGAATTTCGGCAACCGGGGCATCGAAGTCGGAATGCCGCGAAACTCATCCAGTCAAAGCGTTACGCCCTTTGCGGAAGGAAGTGTGGTGTAGAACAAGTAGCAGAAGCATACATGCTCTAGAGGGATCACCCGAAATTCAAAGGCAACTGAATTTCGGCAACCGGGGCATCGAAGTCGGAATGCCGTGAAACTCATCCAGTCAAAGCGTTACGCCCTTTGCGGAAGGAAGTGTGGTGTAGAACAAGTAGAAGAAGCATACATGCTCAAGAGGGATCACCGAAATTCAAAGGCAACCGAATTTCGGCAACCGGGGCATCGAAGTCGGAATGCCGCGAAACTCATCCAGTCAAAGCGTTACGCCCTTTGCGGAAGGAAGTGTGGTGTAGAACAAGTAGCAGAAGCATACATGCTCTAGAGGGATCACCCGAAATTCAAAAGGCAACTGAATTTCGGCAACCGGGGCATCGAAGTCGGAATGCCGCGAAAACTCACCAGTCAAAGCGTTACGCCCTTTGCGGAAGGAAGTGTGGTGTAGAACAAGTAGAAGAAGCATACATGCTCAAGAGGGATCACCCGAAATTCAAAGGCAACAGAATTTCGGCAACCGGGGCATCGAAGTCGGAAAGCCGCGAAACTCATCCAGTCAAAGCGTTACGCCCTTTGCGGAAGGAAGAGTGGTGTAGAACAAGTAGCAGAAGCATACATGCTCAAGAGGGATCACCCGAAATTCCAAGGCAACTGAATTTCGGCAACCGGGGCATCGAAGTCGGAATGCCGGGAAACTCATCCAGTCAAAGCGTTACGCCCTTTGCGGAAGGAAGAGTGGTGTAGAACAAGTAGCAGAAGCATACATGCTCAAGAGGGATCACCCGAAATTCAAAGGCAACTGAATTTCGGCAACCGGGGCATCGAAGTCGGAATGCCGCGAAACTCATCCAGTCAAAGCGTTACGCCCTTTGCGGAAGAAGTCTGATGTAGAACAAGTAGCAGAAAAATACATGCTCAAGAGGGATCACCCGAAATTCAAAGGCAACTGAATTTCGGCAACAGGGGCATCGAAGTCGGAATGCCGCGAAACTCATCCAGTCAAAGCGTTACGCCCTTTGCGGAAGGAAGAGTGGTGTAGAACAAGTAGCAGAAGCATACATGCTCAAGAGGGATCACCCGAAATTCAAAGGCAACTGAATTTCGGCAACCGGGGCATCGAAGTCGGAATGCCGTGAAACTCATCCAGTCAAAGCGTTACGCCCTTTGCGGAAGGAAGTGTGGTGTAGAACAAGTAGCAGAAGCATACATGCTCTAGAGGGATCACCCGAAATTCAAAGGCAACAGAATTTCGGCAACCGGGGCATCGAAGTCGGAATGCCGCGAAACTCATCCAGTCAAAGCGTTAAGCCCTTTGCCGAAGGAAGTGTGGTGTAGAACAAGTAGAAGAAGCATACATGCTCAAGAGGGATCACCCGAAATTCAAAGGCAACCGAATTTCGGCAACCGGCCATCGAAGTCGGAATGCCGCGAAACTCATCCAGTCAAAGCGTTACGCCCTTTGCGGAAGGAAGTGTGGTGTAGAACAAGTAGAAGAAGCATACATGCTCAAGAGGGATCACCCGAAATTCAAAGGCAACTGAATTTCGGCAACCGGGGCATCGAAGTCAGAATGCCGCGAAACTCATACTGTCAAAGCGTTTGGCCATTTGCGGAAGAAGTCTGATGTAGAACAAGTAGCAGAAAAATACATGCTCAAGAGGGATCACCCGAAATTCAAAGGCAACTGAATTTCGGCAACCGGGGCATCGAAGTCGGAATGCCGCGAAACTCATCCAGTCAAAGCGTTACGCCCTTTGCGGAAGGAAGTGTGGTGTAGAACAAGTAGCAGAAGCATACATGCTCAAGAGGGATCACCCGAAATTCAAAGGCAACTGAATTTCGGCAACCGGGGCATCGAAGTCGGAATGCCGCGAAACTCATACAGTCAAAGCGTTACGCCCTTTGCGGAAGGAAGTGTGGTGTAGAACAAGTAGCAGAAGCATACATGCTGAAGAGGGATCACCCGAAATTCAAAGGCAACTGAATTTCGGCAACCGGGGCATCGAAGTTGGAATGCCGCGAAACTCATCCAGTCAAAGCGTTACGCCCTTTGCGGAAGGAAGTGTGGTGTAGAACAAGTAGCAGAAGCATACATGCTCAAGAGGGATCACCCGAAATTCAAAGGCAACTGCATTTCGGCAACCGGGGCATCGAAGTCGGAATGCCGCGAAACTCATCCAGTCAAAGCGTTTCGCCCTTTGCGGAAGGAAGTGTGGTGTAGAACAAGTAGCAGAAGCATTGATGTAACCATATTATTCCGATAGTTTCACCCGCATTTAACTAGTGTTTTGCATATGTTATTTATATAAAATGCCTTGATATTCTTTGTTTTATGTTTTGAAGGCATTTTTGGATGAAAGATGCAAAAAGGAGTAAATTGGAGGTAATTGGCAGATTTGACGTTCAGTCGGTATTTTGTGCAGAGCGTGAGTTCCAGAGATTGAAATGAAGTGATTCCAGTGGAATTAAAAATTTAACATCCATACCTTTTTGGAAATGTAATGCAAGAAAAATAAAAAGAGAAAAGATCATGGAAATCACATCCTTCAAAGTCAAATCTCGCAGTCTGCCAATGTTGACCTTTGCCCATTCAAAATTCAATATCTGGAGCTTCAGAAGTCCAATTGATGCAAACTCAATTTTGTTGGATTCCTTACTCAAAGATCTATAAACGCTCCAAATTTCAGCCAAAAACGATGTCATATGAGGTATATATGATTTTTCAAAGATGACAGCTGAATTCTGCCAGCAAGCAGGTTGCGTGAAGAAACGAATCCAAATTTCATCTAGAAGCATCCAAACCCACCAGCAATTTAGCTCCTCTAGTAAATATTCTAGAAGGTCAAGGAAGGCAGCCACCAACCTCATGGCAGCCACCAACCTCAAGACAGCAGCCACCAGCCAGCAGCCACCAGCCGCCAGCCGCCTTCACACTACCACCATCTATTGATGTTCACACTTGAACTTTGATTTTCTTACTTACAATTTGTGTATAAATAGAGGGTGAGTAGAAGGAGGTAGCAAGAAGAAGAAGAAGTAGAAGGAGGTAGCAAGAAGAAGAAGAAGGAGGAGGAAACACAAACTCTCCTCTCTACAAATCAGAAATTATGTATTCTTTCATCTTTAGGAGTAGTTGTTCAATAGATATGCAAGGCTAAGCTCGTTTTCTTGGTTGCAAGGACACAAACAAACCTTCGGATTTCAAGAACTGTGAGATTTATTCTTCCTTTTATTTTCAGTTTATGTTATGAATGAGTATGTTTGTTTTCCTATGCATATTTCCTATGATTGTTTATCTTAATTGCTAGAGCGGACTCTAAGTTATTATTGTGAACAATCTATTGCTAAGTTTGATATCAAAACCGGAGTTGTGGTATATAAACTTGTGAAGCAACTAAGCTTGATAATTGTAGTGGAACTACGTTATTAAACTTAGGGAGAACATTCGATCATAGCAACACAAATTGACAACTTGGTTGTTAAGATTAATGAATTTATCTGGATCTTAAGGCTGCCATTGGATTAAATCATTAGTGCGGACACTGTGATTGTTTGTTGGTTAGGGCTAGTTATACGGCGGATCCGTTAATTAACCAATATTAAGAAAAGATAAAATTCATAATATAAACTGGAGTTTCGTTTCAAGGATCGGTTCTAATTTCCGTTGGTGGTGTGTGCTTGCAACCAAGGTTTGTTTTCTTGATATATTTCAGTTTCAATTGATTTTGTTTGCTAGTTTAATTTCTGCCATAGTTTAAATCATTTCAAATCAATCCCCCCCAATTACATAACGTACAACATAAAAATCTAACTTCAAACTTCCTCGTGGGATCGACCCCTTGCTTGCTCTATACTATCTTGTGTGTTTTAAGCTAGGGTAATTAATTTGTGCGACCGCGACATCGCAACAAATTTTGGCGCCGTTGCCGGGGAGGTAATTTTAGTTGATTCTTGTGCTTGTACTGTTATTTTTAGTTTCTGTGATTGTTATTTACATTTCTGAAAAAAAAAAAAAAAAAAAAAAAAACAGAATTTTTGCTTGCGGTGTTACTGTTCACTTGCCGCAGCGATACTGTTGAAGACAGAATTGTTTGTGGAATTAGGTTTCTAACCTTCGTTTTCTGAAGTGAAATGACGTTCTGAACAAGACTAGTGGTATACCACTAGCCCCACCCTATCGAGGCCAAATTCCACTGTTTTCTAAGGTTTTTAGGTAGTTTTAGTTTTCTAGCATAGGATTTTCATATAATTTGCATTATTATTATTATTATTATTATTATTATTATTATTTATTATTTTTATCGCTTGTGTGGTTTGCTTTCTTTTTGAGTTTTCTTAGCGATTGATGCCAGTAACCCGTTCTACTAATCAGAGTCTAGTGCAGGTTGATCTTGAAATAGAAAGCACTTTATGCAAGTTAAGAAAGGAAGTTCACCTCAACACCATGGCGGTTGCACGACAACAAACACTCAAGGAGCTTGTCTGCTCCTAACGTGGAGAATCAACCATTGTGCATAAACATTGACAATAATGTAAACTTTGAGCTCAAATCTGGTTTTATACATTTGTTACCAACATTTAATGGTCTTGCAGGAGAAGATCCTCATACTCATCTCAAGGAGTTCCATATGGTTTGTGTTGGCATGAAACCGAATGGAGTTGATGAAGAACAAGTTAAGTTGAAAGCTTTCCCTTTCTCTTTAAAAGGGGCAGCAAAGGCATGGCTTTTCTCTATTCTCCCAGGATCTATTAGAACTTGGAACGCCATGAAGAAGATTTTCCTTGAGAAGTATTTCCCAGCATCTCGAGTTGCCAACATAAGGAAAGAAATATGTGGGATTCGGCAATCTCATGGAGAGACACTTTCAGAGTATTGGGAAAGATTTGAGCAATTGTGTATTCAATGCCCTCATCATCAAATACCCGATCAGCTACTCATTCAATATTTCTATGAAGGATTGATGCCTACTGACCGTAGTATCATTGATGCTGCAAGTGGAGGCGCATTGGTAGATAAGACACCTGAGGCTGCACGCCAATTGATCTCAAACATGGCAGCCAACTCAAAACAATTTGGCACTCGTGGAGACTTCTCCAACAAACGAGTAAATGAGGTAAGTATTTCTAACCTTGAAAATAAAGTTAATGATCTTACTTCTCTTGTGCGTTCTTTGGCTTGTGGAAATGTGCAGCAGGTGAAAGTTTGTAGCATATGCTCCTCACAAGGACATGCTTCGAATATGTGCCCAACAATGCAAGAAGATTACATTGAACAAGCTCATGCAATTGATGGAGCATTCAACGGACAACCTCAGCGTAAGTATGATCCTTTTTCCCACACGTACAATCCTGGATGGAGAGATCATCCTAACCTACGATATGGGAACCAACCTCAACAAGGCAATCAAGGCCAACAATTCCATCCCAATGGATTTCAACCCCAACAGAATTATCAAGCAAGACAATCGTCATCCAATGATGATCTTCGTGAGATGATGAAAACTTTGGCTTCTAATATTGTTACTTTGCAACAAAATGTCATGTCTTTTCAACAGGAAACAAGGTCAAGTATTCACAACTTGGAAAAGCAAATGGGGCAAGTAGCTTCAAGTGTGGGAAAATTGGAAGCACAAATGAATGGAAAATTGCCCTCCCAAGCATTGAATCCAATAGAGCATGTTAGTGCGATCATGTTGCGAAGTGGGAAAGAAATTGAAGAGAAAAGGTCAAAACAAATTGAGATGGAGGAAGAAGAAGAGATAGAAACTGAATTGAGTACAAAGAAGAATACATCATCCTTCTCCTCCACAAACTGAAACAAAGACCAACACTCCAAAGGTAACTCCTCACTCAATGAATTCCAGTTTTACAACAATTCCACCCTTTCCCGTGAGTTCTTCTAGGTCAAAGAAAGAGGACAAGGAAAAAGAGATTCTAGAGGTTTTTAAGAAAGTAGAACTCAACATTCCTTTGCTTGATGCTATCAAGCAAATTCCCAAGTATGCCAAATTCTTGAAGGAGTTGTGTACTACCAAGAGAGCTTTCAAACTGAAAGGTCATGAAACGGTAAGTATGGGTGAAGTTGTATCTGCTGTTGTTCAAAAGAATCTGCCTTTGAAACAAAAAGACCCAGGTGCGTTTACTATCCCATGTGTTATTGGTAATGCTAGTTTTAAAAGAACTTTATGCGATTTAGGTGCATCCATTAGTGTTATGCCTAAACATGTTTATGATTCTCTTAGTCTAGAGCCTTTGAATAAAACTAGTATTGTAATGCAACTTGCGGATCATAGTTTTGTTTACCCACTTGGTGTGATAGAAGATGTCCTAGTCAAGATTGATAGTTTGGTTATTCCATGTGACTTTTATATTCTTGATATGGAACATGATTCTTGTGATTCATCAACCAGCACTCCTATATTGTTTGGGAGACCATTCTTGAAAACTGCCAACACAAAGATTGATTGTGGTAAGGATAACCTTGTCTATGGAGGTAGGAGATGAAAAAATTGAATTTAATTTTCATGATGCAATGACATATCCTTATAGCAATGTTTATTCTATCACATGTTATGACCAAGTTGATAAGTGTGTGCAGCCAGTTTGTGATTTTGATGATGAGTATGGATTAAGCATGGCTTTGAGCAATGACTATGATTTTACCAAGATAGAAGAGATGGAAAGGCATATATGTGTTCCCCAAAACATGCATGAATCAACATTGGATTTGCAAGATTTGCAAATTGTCCTTCATGATGCAGGAGTCATTTACCCCATCACGGATAGTGAATGGGTGGCGCCTATCCTTTTGGTGCCTAAAAAGATTGGAATTACGGTGGAAGAGATTCAAAATGATGCTTACGAGAATGCAAGGATTTACAAAGAAAAGACTAAGAATCTTCATGACCGAATGCTTACAAGAAAGGAGTTTCATGTTGGAGACAAAGTCCTTCTTTATCATTCGCGTTTGAAACTTTTTCCTGGAAAGTTAAGCTCTCGTTGGATTGGACCATTTGTTGTTTTCTAATGTTTTTCCTTATGGTGCAGTTGAAATTACAAGTTTAGAAACGAACAACATACTCAAAGTCAATGGGCATCGTTTGAAACCTTTCTATGAAGGTTGGACGGCAGAACTCACCGCTTCTGCAGAGTTAGTTGAACCAATCTATGAAGAATGAGCATGCAACATGTCGAGCCAATGACATAAAACAAAAGCGCTTACTGGGAGGCAACCCAGCACAAAAAAAAAAAAAAATCAGATTTGCTTTCTTTTTCCTTATCTTTTATTTTTCGTATTTTACTTTATCTTTGTCATTCTCTTATGTTCCTTTGCTTTTATTTCAACATTGAGGACAATGTTGTGTTTTAAGTGTGGGGGTATTGAGAGAATTTTGGTTTTCTTATTTTAATTTTCTTTGTTGTTCTTAAAAAAAAAAAAAAACACAAATTTTGATCTTTTTAACTCCCATTGGTTTTTGAGAATATGAGTATTATGTATGAGAATTAATTGAGATAGATGAAGATATAAATCAAATGAAGGAGTATGCATGCAAATTTTAAGGTTTAATTGGTTTAGGGATTGACTTTGAGAATATGCCATGTTGACTTTATAGTGTTATACAAATGCAAGCTTTTGAGCCTTCAAAATTATATTCTTTGAGTGTGCATTCTTTCAATGATAAGTATCTCTAGAACTTGCTTCATATCTTATTGAGATTATATCCCATTACAAATATACATGAAGATGATAAAGGCATTAGGAATTTTAACCCCTCAAGCCAAAAAGCCAACCTAAAGCATATTATCCTTAGTGAACCCGTTTTGAGCTTGGTTATCTTTTTTTGCTTTATCCATGTATAAGCCTTAACTTTATATATGTTTTTCTTTTCCCCTGGCCAAGGATTAGTAGAGCATATACTTGTAATATTTCATGGAATTATGGTTGGAAATTATATGAAAACAAAGAAGTGATGCTTGATGAAAAAATGGGCAAAGTTGCCGAAGAAAAAAAAAAGAAAAAGAAAAAAGAAAAAAAAAAGTATTCCTTTATGTTCTTAAGGTTTTATGTTGAAAGAGCTTAAAATCAAAAGGAGTTAAGCATTTGTGATTAAAGATGAAAAATTTATGTGCTTTAATGGAATTATATTGTTTGAAGTATTATTTTTCAAAATGCTCTACTTTCTTTGGTTTGAACCTTTCCTTTTACTTTCTTTTACCTCACCTTAACCTCAGCCCTATTACAACCGGAAAATAAGACCTTTTGATTCATATAATACTTGTAATAAGTTGCTAATGGAGATGAGATTGAAAAGCAAGCTTATGGTAGAACATACTCTTTGATTGAATTTGAGAGATTTAAACACATAAACCCTAAACACATGAGTGTTGGAGTGTATATCAATGAGAGGACCTATCACTTTGGCATGGCATAGATTTCATTTAAATCCAGACGATTGATTGAGTTTTGAAGTTTGCATGTAAATAAATTCATGAGAATTATATTATTTATCCTTCATGATTGTATTCTTGTTTATAATGCTTGTACTCTTAGACATTGATGGGAGATTAAGAAATTGATCATAGTTATTTTCAATTTAATTTTATTTATCCTTTCTCGAGGACGAGCAAGAGCTAAGTGTGGGGGTATTTGATGTAACCATATTATTCGATAGTTTCACCCGCATTTAACTAGTGTTTTGCATATGTTATTTATATAAAATGCCTTGATATTCTTTGTTTTATGTTTTGAAGGCATTTTTGGATGAAAGATGCAAAAAGGAGTAAATTGGAGGTAATTGGCAGATTTGACGTTCAGTCGGTATTTTGTGCAGAGCGTGAGTTCCAGAGATTGAAATGAAGTGATTCCAGTGGAATTAAAAATTTAACATCCATACCTTTTTGGAAATGTAATGCAAGAAAAATAAAAAGAGAAAGATCATGGAAATCACATCCTTCAAAGTCAAATCTCGCAGTCTGCCAATGTTGACCTTTGCCCATTCAAAATTCAATATCTGGAGCTTCAGAAGTCCAATTGATGCAAACTCAATTTTGTTGGATTCCTTACTCAAAGATCTATAAACGCTCCAAATTTCAGCCAAAAACGATGTCATATGAGGTATATATGATTTTTCAAAGATGACAGCTGAATTCTGCCAGCAAGCAGGTTGCGTGAAGAAACGAATCCAAATTTCATCTAGAAGCATCCAAACCCACCAGCAATTTAGCTCCTCTAGTAAATATTCTAGAAGGTCAAGGAAGGCAGCCACCAACCTCATGGCAGCCACCAACCTCATGGCAGCCACCAACCTCAAGACAGCAGCCACCAGCCAGCAGCCACCAGCCGCCAGCCGCCTTCACACTACCACCATCTATTGATGTTCACACTTGAACTTTGATTTTCTTACTTACAATTTGTGTATAAATAGAGGGTGAGTAGAAGGAGGTAGCAAGAAGAAGAAGAAGTAGAAGGAGGTAGCAAGAAGAAGAAGAAGGAGGAGGAAACACAAACTCTCCTCTCTACAAATCAGAAATTATGTATTCTTTCATCTTTAGGAGTAGTTGTTCAATAGATATGCAAGGCTAAGCTCGTTTTCTTGGTTGCAAGGACACAAACAAACCTTCGGATTTCAAGAACTGTGAGATTTATTCTTCCTTTTATTTTCAGTTTATGTTATGAATGAGTATGTTTGTTTTCCTATGCATATTTCCTATGATTGTTTATCTTAATTGCTAGAGCGGACTCTAAGTTATTATTGTGAACAATCTATTGCTAAGTTTGATATCAAAACCGGAGTTGTGGTATATAAACTTGTGAAGCAACTAAGCTTGATAATTGTAGCGGAACTACGTTATTAAACTTAGGGAGAACATTCGATCATAGCAACACAAATTGACAACTTGGTTGTTAAGATTAATGAATTTATCTGGATCTTAAGGCTGCCATTGGATTAAATCATTAGTGCGGACACTGTGATTGTTTGTTGGTTAGGGCTAGTTATACGGCGGATCCGTTAATTAACCAATATTAAGAAAAGATAAAATTCATAATATAAACTGGAGTTTCGTTTCAAGGATCGGTTCTAATTTCCGTTGGTGGTGTGTGCTTGCAACCAAGGTTTGTTTTCTTGATATATTTCAGTTTCAATTGATTTTGTTTGCTAGTTTAATTTCTGCCATAGTTTAAATCATTTCAAATCAATCCCCCCCAATTACATAACGTACAACATAAAAATCTAACTTCAAACTTCCTCGTGGGATCGACCCCTTGCTTGCTCTATACTATCTTGTGTGTTTTAAGCTAGGGTAATTAATTTGTGCGACCGCGACATCGCAACAAGCATACATGCTCAAGAGGGATCACCCGAAATTCAAAGGCAACTGCGTTTCCGCAACCGGGGCATCGAAGTCGGAATGCCTCGAAACTCATCCAGTCAAAGCGTTACGCCCTTTGCGGAAGGAAGTGTGGTGTAGAACAAGTAGAAGAAGCATACATGCTCAAGAGGGATCACCCGAAATTCAAAGGCAAATGAATTTCGGCAACGGGGTCATCGAAGTCGGAATGCCGCGAAACTCATCCAGTCAAAGCGTTACGCCCTTTGCGGAAGGAAGTGTGGTGTAGAACAAGTAGCAGAAGCATACATGCTCAAGAGGGATCACCCGAAATTCAAAGGCAACTGAATTTCGGCAACCGGGGCATCGAAGTCAGAATGCCGCGAAACTCATCCTGTCAAAGCGTTTGGCCATTTGCGGAAGAAGTCTGATGTAGAACAAGTAGCAGAAAAATACATGCTCAAGAGGGATCACCCGAAATTCAAAGGCAACTGAATTTCGGCAACCGGGGCATCGAAGTCGGAATGCCGCGAAACTCATCCAGTCAAAGCGTTACGCCCTTTGCCGAAGGAAGTGTGGTGTAGAACAAGTAGCAGAAGCATACATGCTCAAGAGGGATCACCCGAAATTCAAAGGCAACTGAATTTCGGCAACCGGGGCATCGAAGTCGGAATGCCGCGAAACTCATCCAGTCAAAGCGTTACGCCCTTTGCGGAAGGAAGTGTGGTGTAGAACAAGTAGCAGAAGCATACATGCTAAAGAGGGATCACCCGAAATTCAAAGGCAACTGAATTTCGGCAACCGGGGCATCGAAGTTGGAATGCCGCGAAACTCATCCAGTCAAAGCGTTACGCCCTTTGCGGAAGGAAGTGTGGTGTAGAACAAGTAGCAGAAGCATACATGCTCAAGAGGGATCACCCGAAATTCAAAGGCAACTGCATTTCGGCAACCGGGGCATCGAAGTCGGAATGCCGCGAAACTCATCCAGTCAAAGCGTTTCGCCCTTTGCGGAAGGAAGTGTGGTGTAGAACAAGTAGCAGAAGCATACATGCTCAAGAGGGATCACCCGAAATTCAAAGGCAACTGCGTTTCCGCAACCGGGGCATCGAAGTCGGAATGCCTCGAAACTCATCCAGTCAAAGCGTTACGCCCTTTGCGGAAGGAAGTGTGGTGTAGAACAAGTAGAAGAAGCATACATGCTCAAGAGGGATCACCCGAAATTCAAAGGCAACTGAATTTCGGCAACCGGGGCATCGAAGTCGGAATGCCGCGAAACTCATCCAGTCAAAGCGTTACGCCCTTTGCATAAGGAAGTGTGGTGTAGAACAAGTAGAAGAAGCAAACATGATCAAGAGGGATCACCCGAAATTCAAAGGCAACTGAATTTCAGCAACCGGGGCATCGAAGTCGGAATGCCGCGAAACTCATCCAGTCAAAGCGTTACGCCCTTTGCGGAAGGAAGTGTGGTGTAGAACAAGTAGCAGAAGCATACATGCTCAAGAGGGATCACCCGAAATTCAAAGGCAACTGCATTTCGGCAACCGGGGCATCGAAGTCGGAATGCCGCGAAACTCATCCAGTCAAAGCGTTTCGCCCTTTGCGGAAGGAAGTGTGGTGTAGAACAAGTAGTAGAAGCATACATGCTCAAGAGGGATCACCCGAAATTCAAAGGCAACTGCGTTTCCGCAACCGGGGCATCGAAGTCGGAATGCCTCGAAACTCATCCAGTCAAAGCGTTACGCCCTTTGCGGAAGGAAGTGTGGTGTAGAACAAGTAGAAGAAGCATACATGCTCAAGAGGGATCACCCGAAATTCAAAGGCAACTGATTTCGGCAACGGGGTCATCGAAGTCGGAATGCCGCGAAACTCATCCAGTCAAAGCGTTACGCCCTTTGCGGAAGGAAGTGTGGTGTAGAACAAGTAGCAGAAGCATACATGCTCAAGAGGGATCACCCGAAATTCAAAGGCAACTGAATTTCGGCAACCGGGGCATCGAAGTCAGTATGCCGCGAAACTCATCCTGTCAAAGCGTTTGGCCATTTGCGGAAGAAGTCTGATGTAGAACAAGTAGCAGAAAAATACATGCTCAAGAGGAATCACCCGAAATTCAAAGGCAACTGAATTTCGGCAACCGGGGCATCGAAGTCGGAATGCCGCGAAACTCATCCAGTCAAAGCGTTACGCCCTTTGCCGAAGGAAGTGTGGTGTAGAACAAGTAGCAGAAGCATACATGCTCAAGAGGGATCACCCGAAATTCAAAGGCAACTGAATTTCGGCAACCGGGGCATCGAAGTCGGAATGCCGCGAAACTCATCCAGTCAAACCGTTACGCCCTTTGCGGAAGGAAGTGTGGTGTAGAACAAGTAGCAGAAGCATACATGCTGAAGAGGGATCACCCGAAATTCAAAGGCAACTGAATTTCGGCAACCGGGGCATCGAAGTCGGAATGCCGCGAAACTCATCCAGTCAAAGCGTTACGCCCTTTGCGGAAGGAAGTGTGGTGTAGAACAAGTAGAAGAAGCATACATGCTCAAGAGGGATCACCCGAAATTCAAAGGCAACTGAATTTCGGCAACCGGGGCATCGAAGTCAGAATGCCGCAAAACTCATCCAGTCAAAGCGTTACGCCCTTTGCGGAATGAAGTGTGGTGTAGAACAAGTAGCAGAAGCATACATGCTCAAGAGGGATCACCCGAAATTCAAAGGCAACTGAATTTCAGCAACCGGGGAATCCAAGTCGGAATGCCGCGAAACTCACCGAGTCAAAGCATTTCGCTGTTTGCAGAACGAAGTGTGATGTAAAACAAGTAGAAGAAGCATACATGCTCAAGAGGGATCACCCGAAATTCAAAGGAAACTGAATTTCGGCAACCGGGGCATCGAAGTCGGAATGCCGCGAAACTCATCCAGTCAAAGCGTTTCGCCCTTTGCCGAAGGAAGTGTGGTGTAGAACAAGTAGCAGAAGCATACATGCTCAAGAGGGATCACCCGAAATTCAAAGGCAACTGAATTTCGGCAACCGGGGCATCGAAGTCGGAATGCCGCGAAACTCATCCAGTCAAAGCGTTACGCCCTTTGCGGAAGGAAGTGTGGTGTAGAACAAGTAGCAGAAGCATACATGCTGAAGAGGGATCACCCGAAATTCAAAGGCAACTGAATTTCGGCAACCGGGGCATCGAAGTTGGAATGCCGCGAAACTCATCCAGTCAAAGCGTTACGCCCTTTGCGGAAGGAAGTGTGGTGTAGAACAAGTAGCAGAAGCATACATGCTCAAGAGGGATCCCCTGAAATTCAAAGGCAACTGCATTTCGGCAACCGGGGCATCGAAGTCGGAATGCCGCGAAACTCATCCAGTCAAAGCGTTTCGCCCTTTGCGGAAGGAAGTGTGGTGTAGAACAAGTAGCAGAAGCATACATGCTCAAGAGGGATCACCCGAAATTCAAAGGCAACTGCGTTTCCGCAACCGGGGCATCGAAGTCGGAATGCCTCGAAACTCATCCAGTCAAAGCGTTACGCCCTTTTGCGGAAGGAAGTGTGTGTAGAACAAGTAGAAGAAGCATACATGCTCAAGAGGGATCACCCGAAATTCAAAGGCAACTGAATTTCGGCAACCGGGGCATCGAAGTCGGAATGCCGCGAAACTCATCCAGTCAAAGCGTTACGCCCTTTGCATAAGGAAGTGTGGTGTAGAACAAGTAGAAGAAGCAAACATGATCAAGAGGGATCACCCGAAATTCAAAGGCAACTGAATTTCAGCAACCGGGGCATCGAAGTCGGAATGCCGCGAAACTCATCCAGTCAAAGCGTTACGCCCTTTGCCGAAGGAAGTGTGGTGTAGAACAAGTAGCAGAAGCATACATGCTCTAGAGGGATCATCCGAAATTCAAAGGCAACTGAATTTCGGCAACCGGGGCATCGAAGTCGGAATGCCGCGAAACTCATCCAGTCAAAGCGTTACGCCCTTTGCATAAGGAAGTGTGGTGTAGAACAAGTAGCAGAAGCATACATGCTCAAGAGGGATCACCCGAAATTCAAAGGCAACTGAATTTCGGCAACCGGGGCATCGAAGTCGGAATGCCGCGAAACTCATCCAGTCAAAGCGTTACGCCCTTTGCCGAAGGAAGTGTGGTGTAGAACAAGTAGCAGAAGCATACATGCTCTAGAGGGATCATCCGAAATTCAAAGGCAACTGAATTTCGGCAACCGGGGCATCGAAGTCGGAATGCCGCGAAACTCATCCAGTCAAAGCGTTACGCCATTTGCGGAAGGAAGTGTGGTGTAGAACAAGTAGAAGAAGCATACATGCTCAAGAGGGATCACCCGAAATTCAAAGGCAACCGAATTTCGGCAACCGGGGCATCGAAGTCGGAATGCCGCGAAAGTCATCCAGTCAAAGCGTTACGCCCTTTGCGGAAGGAAGTGTGGTGTAGAACAAGTAGAAGAAGCATACATGCTCAAGAGGGATCACCCGAAATTCAAAGGCAACTGAATTTCGGCAACCGGGGCATTGAAGTCTGAATGCCGCGAAACTCATCCAGTCAAAGCGTTACGCCCTTTGCGGAAGGAAGTGTGGTGTAGAACAAGTAGAAGAAGCATACATGCTCAAGAGGGATCACCCGAAATTCAAAGGCAACCGAATTTCGGCAACCGGGGCATCGAAGTCGGAATGCCGCGAAACTCATCCAGTCAAAGCGTTATACGCCCTTTGCGGAAGGAAGTTGGGTGGTTGTAGAACAAGTATAAGAAGCATACATGATCAAGAGGGATCACCCGAAATTCAGAGGCAACTGAAATTTCGGCAACCGGGGCATCGAAGTCGGAATGCCGCGAAACTCACCAGTCAAAGCGTTACGCCCTTTGCGGAAGGAAGTGTGGTGTAGAACAAGTAGCAGAAGCATACATGCTCAAGAGGGATCACCCGAAATTCAAAGGCAACTGAATTTCGGCAACCGGGGCATCGAAGTCGGAATGCCGCGAAACTCACCGAGTCAAAGCGTTTCGCCGTTTGCGGAAGGAAGTGTGCTGTAGAACAAGTAGCAGAAGCATACATGCTCAAGAGGGATCACCCGAAATTCAAAGGCAACTGAATTTCGGCAACCGGGGCATCGAAGTCGGAATGCCGCGAAACTCATCCAGTCAAAGCGTTACGCCCTTTGCGGAAGGAAGTGTGGTGTAGAACAAGTAGCAGAAGCATACATGCTCAAGAGGGATCACCCGAAATTCAAAGGCAACTGAATTTCGGCAACCGGGGCATCGAAGTCGGAATGCCGCGAAACTCATCCAGTCAAAGCGTTTCGCCCTTTGCGGAAGGAAGTGTGATGTAGAACAAGTAGCAGAAGCATACATGCTCAAGAGGGATCACCCGAAATTCAAAGGCAACTGAATTTCGGCAACCGGGGCATCGAAGTCGGAATGCCGCGAAACTCACCGAGTCAAAGCGTTTCGCCCTTTGCGGAAGGAAGTGTGATGTAGAACAAGTAGCAGAAGCATACATGCTCAAGAGGGATCACCCGAAATTCAAAGGCAACTGAATTTCGGCAACCGGGGCATCGAAGTCGGAATGCCGCGAAACTCACCAGTCAAAGCGTTTCGCCCTTTGCGGAAGGAAGTGTGATGTAGAACAAGTAGCAGAAGCATACATGCTCAAGAGGGATCACCCGAAATTCAAAGGCAACTGAATTTCGGCAACCGGGGCATCGAAGTCGGAATGCCGCGAAACTCACCAGTCAAAGCGTTTCGCCCTTTGCGGAAGGAAGTGTGATGTAGAACAAGTAGCAGAAGCATACATGCTCAAGAGGGATCACCCGAAATTCAAAGGCAACTGAATTTCGGCAACCGGGGCATCGAAGTCGGAATGCCGCGAAACTCACCAGTCAAAGCGTTTCGCCCTTTGCGGAAGGAAGTGTGATGTAGAACAAGTAGCAGAAGCATACATGCTCAAGAGGGATCACCCGAAATTCAAAGGCAACTGAATTTCGGCAACCGGGGCATCGAAGTCGGAATGCCGCGAAACTCACCAGTCAAAGCGTTTCGCCCTTTGCGGAAGGAAGTGTGATGTAGAACAAGTAGCAGAAGCATACATGCTCAAGAGGGATCACCCGAAATTCAAAGGCAACTGAATTTCGGCAACGGGGCATCGAAGTCGGAATGCCGCGAAACTCACCAGTCAAAGCGTTTCGCCCTTTGCGGAAGGAAGTGTGATGTAGAACAAGTAGCAGAAGCATACATGCTCAAGAGGGATCACCCGAAATTCAAAGGCAACTGAATTTCGGCAACCGGGGCATCGAAGTCGGAATGCCGCGAAACTCACCGAGTCAAAGCGTTTCGCTGTTTGCGGAAGAAGTGTGATGTAGAACAAGTAGCAGAAGCATACATGCTCAAGAGGGATCACCCGAAATTCAAAGGCAACTGAATTTCGGCAACCGGGGCATCGAAGTCGGAATGCCGCGAAACTCACCGAGTCAAAGCGTTTCGCCCTTTGCGGAAGGAAGTGTGATGTAGAACAAGTAGCAGAAGCATACATGCTCAAGAGGGATCACCCGAAATTCAAAGGCAACTGAATTTCGGCAACCGGGGCATCGAAGTCGGAATGCCGCGAAACTCATCCAGTCAAAGCGTTACGCCCTTTGCGGAAGGAAGTGTGATGTAGAACAAGTAGCAGAAGCATACATGCTCAAGAGGGATCACCCGAAATTCAAAGGCAACTGAATTTCGGCAACCGGGGCATCGAAGTCGGAATGCCGCGAAACTCATCCAGTCAAAGCGTTTCGCCTTTGCGGAAGGAAGTGTGATGTAGAACAAGTAGCAGAAGCATACATGCTCAAGAGGGATCACCCGAAATTCAAAGGCAACTGAATTTCGGCAACCGGGGCATCGAAGTCGGAATGCCGCGAAACTCATCCAGTCAAAGCGTTTCGCCGTTTGCGGAAGGAAGTGTGGTGTAGAACAAGTAGCAGAAGCATACATGCTCAAGAGGGATCACCCGAAATTCAAAGGCAACTGAATTTCGGCAACCGGGGCATCGAAGTCGGAATGCCGCGAAACTCACCGAGTCAAAGCGTTTCGCTGTTTGCGGAAGAGAGTGTGATGTAGAACAAGTAGCAGAAGCATACATGCTCAAGAGGGATCACCCGAAATTCAAAGGCAACAGAATTTCGGCAACCGGGGCATCGAAGTCGGAATGCCGCGAAACTCATCGAGTCAAAGCGTTACGCCCTTTGCGGAAGGAAGTGTGGTGTAGAACAAGTAGCAGAAGCATACATGCTCAAGAGGGATCACCCGAAATTCAAAGGCAACTGAATTTCGGCAACGGGGCATAGAAGTCGGAATGCCGCGAAACTCACCGAGTCAAAGCGTTTCGCCATTTGCGGAAGGAAGTGTGATGTAGAACAAGTAGCAGAAGCATCCATGCTCTAGAGGGATCACCCGAAATTCTAAGGCAACTGAATTTCGGCAACCGGGGCATCGAAGTTGGAATGCCGGGAAACTCACCGAGTCAAAGCGTTATGCCTTTTGCGGAAGGAAGTGTGGTGTAGAACAAGTAGCAGAAGCATACATGCTCAAGAGGGATCACCCGAAATTCAAAGGCAACTGAATTTCGGCAACCGGGGCATCGAAGTCGGAATGCCGCGAAACTCACCGAGTCAAAGCGTTTCGCCGTTTGCGGAAGAAAGTGTGATGTAGAACAAGTAGCAGAAGCATACATGCTCAAGAGGGATCACCCGAAATTCAAAGGCAACTGAATTTCGGCAACCGGGGCATCGAAGTCGGAATGCCGCGAAACTCATCCAGTCAAAGCGTTTCGCCGTTTGCGGAAGGAAGTGTGCTGTAGAACAAGTAGCAGAAGCATACATGCTAAAGAGGGATCACCCGAAATTCAAAGGCAACTGAATTTCGGCAACCGGGGCATCGAAGTCGGAATGCCGCGAAACTCACCAGTCAAAGCGTTTCGCCCTTTGCGGAAGGAAGTGTGATGTAGAACAAGTAGCAGAAGCATACATGCTCAAGAGGGATCACCCGAAATTCAAAGGCAACTGAATTTCGGCAACCGGGGCATCGAAGTCGGAATGCCGCGAAACTCATCCAGTCAAAGCGTTTGCCCTTTGCGGAAGGAAGTGTGATGTAGAACAAGTAGCAGAAGCATACATGCTCAAGAGGGATCACCCGAAATTCAAAGGCAACTGAATTTCGGCAACGGGGCATCGAAGTCGGAATGCCGCGAAACTCACCAGTCAAAGCGTTTCGCCGTTTGCGGAAGGAAGTGTGTGTAGAACAAGTAGCAGAAGCATACATGCTCAAGAGGGATCACCCGAAATTCAAAGGCAACTGAATTTCGGCAACCGGGGCATCGAAGTCGGAATGCCGCGAAACTCACCGAGTCAAAGCGTTTCGCCGTTTGCGGAAGGAAGTGTGATGTAGAACAAGTAGCAGAAGCATACATGCTCAAGAGGGATCACCCGAAATTCAAAGGCAACTGAATTTCGGCAACCGGGGCATCGAAGTCGGAATGCCGCGAAACTCATCCAGTCAAAGCGTTTCGCCTTTGCGGAAGGAAGTGTGATGTAGAACAAGTAGCAGAAGCATACATGCTCAAGAGGGATCACCCGAAATTCAAAGGCAACTGAATTTCGGCAACCGGGGCATCGAAGTCGGAATGCCGCGAAACTCACCGAGTCAAAGCGTTTCGCTGTTTGCGGAAGAAGTGTGATGTAGAACAAGTAGCAGAAGCATACATGCTCAAGAGGGATCACCCGAAATTCAAAGGCAACTGAATTTCGGCAACCGGGGCATCGAAGTCGGAACGCAGCGTAACTCATCCAGTCAAAGCGTTTCGCCCTTTGCGGAAGGAAGTGTGATGTAGAACAAGTAGCAGAAGCATACATGCTCAAGAGGGATCACCCGAAATTCAAAGGCAACTGAATTTCGGCAACCGGGGCATCGAAGTCGGAATGCCGCGAAACTCACCGAGTCAAAGCGTTTCGCTGTTTGCGGAACGAAGTGTGATGTACAACAAGTAGCAGAAGCATACATGCTCAAGAGGGATCACCCGAAATTCAAAGGCAACTGAATTTCGGCAACCGGGGCATCGAAGTCGGAATGCCGCGAAACTCATCCAGTCAAAGCGTTACGCCCTTTGCGGAAGGAAGTGTGGTGTAGAACAAGTAGCAGAAGCATACATGCTCAAGAGGGATCACCCGAAATTCAAAGGCAACTGAATTTCGGCAACCGGGGCATCGAAGTCGGAATGCCGCGAAACTCATCCAGTCAAAGCGTTTCGCCCTTTGCGGAAGGAAGTGTGGTGTAGAACAAGTAGCAGAAGCATACATGCTCAAGAGGGATCACCCGAAATTCAAAGGCAACTGAATTTCGGCAACCGGGGCATCGAAGTCGGAATGCCGCGAAACTCATCCAGTCAAAGCGTTTCGCCCTTTGCGGAAGGAAGTGTGGTGTAGAACAAGTAGCAGAAGCATACATGCTCAAGAGGGATCACCCGAAATTCAAAGGCAACTGAATTTCGGCAACCGGGGCATCGAAGTCGGAATGCCGCGAAACTCACCAGTCAAAGCGTTTCGCCGTTTGCGGAAGGAAGTGTGATGTAGAACAAGTAGCAGAAGCATACATGCTCAAGAGGGATCACCCGAAATTCAAAGGCAACTGAATTTCGGCAACCGGGGCATCGAAGTCGGAATGCCGCGAAACTCATCCAGTCAAAGCGTTTCGCCCTTTGCGGAAGGAAGTGTGATGTAGAACAAGTAGCAGAAGCATACATGCTCAAGAGGGATCACCCGAAATTCAAAGGCAACTGAATTTCGGCAACCGGGGCATCGAAGTCGGAATGCCGCGAAACTCATCCAGTCAAAGCGTTACGCCCTTTGCGGAAGGAAGTGTGATGTAGAACAAGTAGCAGAAGCATACATGCTCAAGAGGGATCACCCGAAATTCAAAGGCAACTGAATTTCGGCAACCGGGGCATCGAAGTCGGAATGCCGCGAAACTCATCCAGTCAAAGCGTTACGCCCTTTGCGGAAGGAAGTGTGGTGTAGAACAAGTAGCAGAAGCATACATGCTCAAGAGGGATCACCCGAAATTCAAAGGCAACTGAATTTCGGCAACCGGGGCATCGAAGTCGGAATGCCGCGAAACTCATCCAGTCAAAGCGTTACGCCCTTTGCGGAAGGAAGTGTGGTGTAGAACAAGTAGCAGAAGCATACATGCTCAAGAGGGATCACCCGAAATTCAAAGGCAACTGAATTTCGGCAACCGGGGCATCGAAGTCGGAATGCCGCGAAACTCATCCAGTCAAAGCGTTACGCCCTTTGCGGAAGGAAGTGTGATGTAGAACAAGTAGCAGAAGCATACATGCTCAAGAGGGATCACCCGAAATTCAAAGGCAACTGAATTTCGGCAACCTGGGCATCGAAGTCGGAATGCCGCGAAACTCATCCAGTCAAAGCGTTACGCCCTTTGCGGAAGGAAGTGTGATGTAGAACAAGTAGCAGAAGCATACATGCTCAAGAGGGATCACCCGAAATTCAAAGGCAACTGAATTTCGGCAACCTGGGCATCGAAGTCGGAATGCCGCGAAACTCAACGAGTCAAAGCGTTACGCCCTTTGCGGAAGGAAGTGTACTGTAGAACAAGTAGCAGAAGCATGCATGCTCAAGAGGGATCACACGAAATTCAAAGGCAACTGAATTTTGGGCAACTGGGGCATCGAAGTCGGAATGCCGGGAAACTAACCGAGTCAAAGCGTTTAGCCGTTTGCGGGAGGAAGTGTGATGTAGAAGAAGTAGCATAAGCATACATGCTCAAGAGGGATCACCCGAAATTCAAAGGCAACTGAATTTCGGCAACCGGGGCATCGAAGTCGGAATGCCGCGAAACTCATCAAGTCAAAGCGTTACGCCCTTTGCGGAAGGAAGTGTGATGTAGAACAAGTAGCAGAAGCATACATGCTCAAGAGGGATCACCCGAAATTCAAAGGCAACTGAATTTCGGCAACCGGGGCATCGAAGTCGGAATGCCGCGAAACTCATCCAGTCAAAGCGTTACGCCTTTGCGGAAGGAAGTGTGGTGTAGAACAAGTAGCAGAAGCATACATGCTCAAGAGGGATCACCCGAAATTCAAAGGCAACTGAATTTCGGCAACCGGGGCATCGAAGTCGGAATGCCGCGAAACTCATCCAGTCAAAGCGTTACGCCCTTTGCGGAAGGAAGTGTGGTGTAGAACAAGTAGCAGAAGCATACATGCTCAAGAGGGATCACCCGAAATTCAAAGGCAACTGAATTTCGGCAACCGGGGCATCGAAGTCGGAATGCCGCGAAACTCATCCAGTCAAAGCGTTACGCCCTTTGCGGAAGGAAGTGTGATGTAGAACAAGTAGCAGAAGCATACATGCTCAAGAGGGATCACCCGAAATTCAAAGGCAACTGAATTTCGGCAACCGGGGCATCGAAGTCGGAATGCCGCGAAACTCATCCAGTCAAAGCGTTACGCCCTTTGCGGAAGGAAGTGTGGTGTAGAACAAGTAGCAGAAGCATACATGCTCAAGAGGGATCACCCGAAATTCAAAGGCAACTGAATTTCGGCAACCGGGGCATCGAAGTCGGAATGCCGCGAAACTCATCCAGTCAAAGCGTTACGCCCTTTGCGGAAGGAAGTGTGTGTAGAACAAGTAGCAGAAGCATACATGCTCAAGAGGGATCACCCGAAATTCAAAGGCAACTGAATTTCGGCAACCGGGGCATCGAAGTCGGAATGCCGCGAAACTCACCGAGTCAAAGCGTTTCGCTGTTTGCGGAAGGAAGTGTGATGTAGAACAAGTAGCAGAAGCATACATGCTCAAGAGGGATCACCCGAAATTCAAAGGCAACTGAATTTCGGCAACCGGGGCATCGAAGTCGGAATGCCGCGAAACTCATCCAGTCAAAGCGTTACGCCCTTTGCGGAAGGAAGTGTGGTGTAGAACAAGTAGCAGAAGCATACATGCTCAAGAGGGATCACCCGAAATTCAAAGGCAACTGAATTTCGGCAAACGGGGCATCGAAGTCGGAATGCCGCGAAACTCATCCAGTCAAAGCGTTACGCCCTTTGCGGAAGGAAGTGTGGTGTAGAACAAGTAGCAGAAGCATACATGCTCAAGAGGGATCACCCGAAATTCAAAGGCAACTGAATTTCGGCAACCGGGGCATCGAAGTCGGAATGCCGCGAAACTCATCCAGTCAAAGCGTTACGCCCTTTGCGGAAGGAAGTGTGATGTAGAACAAGTAGCAGAAGCATACATGCTCAAGAGGGATCACCCGAAATTCAAAGGCAACTGAATTTCGGCAACCGGGGCATCGAAGTCGGAATGCCGCGAAACTCATCCAGTCAAAGCGTTACGCCCTTTGCGGAAGGAAGTGTGGTGTAGAACAAGTAGCAGAAGCATACATGCTCAAGAGGGATCACCCGAAATTCAAAGGCAACTGAATTTCGGCAACCGGGGAATCGAAGTCGGAATGCCGCGAAACTCACCGAGTCAAAGCGTTTCGCTGTTTGCGGAAGGAAGTGTGATGTAGAACAAGTAGCAGAAGCATACATGCTCAAGAGGGATCACCCGAAATTCAAAGGCAACTGAATTTCGGCAACCGGGGCATCGAAGTCGGAATGCCGCGAAACTCATCCAGTCAAAGCTTTACGCCCTTTGCGGAAGGAAGTGTGGTGTAGAACAAGTAGCAGAAGCATACATGCTCAAGAGGGATCACCCGAAATTCAAAGGCAACTGAATTTCGGCAACCGGGGCATCGAAGTCGGAATGCCGCGAAACTCACCAGTCAAAGCGTTTCGCCCTTTGCGGAAGGAAGTGTGGTGTAGAACAAGTAGCAGAAGCATACATGCTCAAGAGGGATCACCCGAAATTCAAAGGCAACTGAATTTCGGCAACCGGGGCATCGAAGTCGGAATGCCGCGAAACTCATCCAGTCAAAGCGTTACGCCCTTTGCGGAAGGAAGTGTGGTGTAGAACAAGTAGGAGAAGCATACATGCTCAAGAGGGATCACCCGAAATTCAAAGGCAACTGAATTTCGGCAACCGGGGCATCAAAGTCGGAATGCCGCGAAACTTATCGAGTCAAAGCGTTTCGCCCTTTGCGGAAGGAAGTGTGGTGTAGAACAAGTAGCAGAAGCATACATGCTCAAGAGGGATCACCCGAAATTCAAAGGCAACTGAATTTCGGCAACCGGGGCATCGAAGTCGGAATGCCGCGAAACTCATCCAGTCAAAGCGTTACGCCCTTTGCGGAAGGAAGTGTGATGTAGAACAAGTAGCAGAAGCATACATGCTCAAGAGGGATCACCCGAAATTCAAAGGCAACTGAATTTCGGCAACCGGGGCATCGAAGTCGGAATGCCGCGAAACTCATCCAGTCAAAGCGTTATGCCCTTTGCGGAAGGAAGTGTGGTGTAGAACAAGTAGCAGAAGCATACATGCTCAAGAGGGATCACCCGAAATTCAAAGGCAACTGAATTTCGGCAACCGGGGCATCGAAGTCGGAATGCCGCGAAACTCATCCAGTCAAAGCGTTACGCCCTTTGCGGAAGGAAGTGTGGTGTAGAACAAGTAGCAGAAGCATACATGCTCAAGAGGGATCACCCGAAATTCAAAGGCAACTGAATTTCGGCAACCGGGGCATCGAAGTCGGAATGCCGCGAAACTCATCCAGTCAAAGCGTTACGCCTTTGCGGAAGGAAGTGTGTGTAGAACAAGTAGCAGAAGCATACATGCTCAAGAGGGATCACCCGAAATTCAAAGGCAACTGAATTTCGGCAACCGGGCATCGAAGTCGGAATGCCGCGAAACTCATCCAGTCAAAGCGTTACGCCCTTTGCGGAAGGAAGTGTGTGTAGAACAAGTAGCAGAAGCATACATGCTCAAGAGGGATCACCCGAAATTCAAAGGCAACAATAAAATTTCGGCAACCGGGGCATCGAAGTCGGAATGCCGCGAAACTCACCGAGTCAAAGCGTTTCGCCTTTGCGGAAGGAAGTGTGTGATGTAGAACAAGTAGCAGAAGCATACATGCTCAAGAGGGATCACCCGAAATTCAAAGGCAACTGAATTTCGGCAAACGGGGCATCGAAGTCGGAATGCCGCGAAACTCATCCAGTCAAAGCGTTACGCCCTTTGCGGAAGGAAGTGTGGTGTAGAACAAGTAGCAGAAGCATACATGCTCAAGAGGGATCACCCGAAATTCAAAGGCAACTGAATTTCGGCAACCGGGGCATCGAAGTCGGAATGCCGCGAAACTCACCGAGTCAAAGCGTTTCGCTGTTTGCGGAAGAGGGTGTGATGTAGAACAAGTAGCAGAAGCATACATGCTCAAGAGGGATCACCCGAAATTCAAAGGCAACTGAATTTCGGCAACCGGGGCATCGAAGTCGGAATGCCGCGAAACTCATCCAGTCAAAGCGTTACGCCCTTTGCGGAAGGAAGTGTGGTGTAGAACAAGTAGCAGAAGCATACATGCTCAAGAGGGATCACCCGAAATTCAAAGGCAACTGAATTTCGGCAACCGGGGCATCGAAGTCGGAATGCCGCGAAACTCATCCAGTCAAAGCGTTACGCCCTTTGCGGAAGGAAGTGTGTGTAGAACAAGTAGCAGAAGCATACATGCTCAAGAGGGATCACCCGAAATTCAAAGGCAACTGAATTTCGGCAACCGGGGCATCGAAGTCGGAATGCCGCGAAACTCATCCAGTCAAAGCGTTACGCCTTTGCGGAAGGAAGTGTGGTGTAGAACAAGTAGCAGAAGCATACATGCTCAAGAGGGATCACCCGAAATTCAAAGGCAACTGAATTTCGGCAACCGGGCATCGAAGTCGGAATGCCGCGAAACTCATCCAGTCAAAGCGTTACGCCCTTTGCGGAAGGAAGTGTGATGTAGAACAAGTAGCAGAAGCATACATGCTCAAGAGGGATCACCCGAAATTCAAAGGCAACTGAATTTCGGCAACCGGGGCATCGAAGTCGGAATGCCGCGAAACTCACGAGTCAAAGCGTTTCGCCTTTGCGGAAGGAAGTGTGAGTAGAACAAGTAGCAGAAGCATACATGCTCAAGAGGGATCACCCGAAATTCAAAGGCAACTGAATTTCGGCAACCGGGGCATCGAAGTCGGAATGCCGCGAAACTCATCCAGTCAAAGCGTTACGCCCTTTGCGGAAGGAAGTGTGGTGTAGAACAAGTAGCAGAAGCATACATGCTCAAGAGGGATCACCCGAAATTCAAAGGCAACTGAATTTCGGCAACGGGGAATCGAAGTCGGAAATCGAAGATCTGCCCGCGAAACTCACCGAGTCAAAGCGTTTCGCTTTGCGGAAGAAGTGTGATGTAGAACAAGTAGCAGAAGCATACATGCTCAAGAGGGATCACCCGAAATTCAAAGGCAACTGAATTTCGGCAACCGGGGCATCGAAGTCGGAATGCCGCGAAACTCATCCAGTCAAAGCGTTACGCCCTTGCGGAAGGAAGTGTGGTGTAGAACAAGTAGCAGAAGCATACATGCTCAAGAGGGATCACCGAAATTCAAAGGCAACTGAATTTCGGCAACCGGGGCATCGAAGTCGGAATGCCGCGAAACTCATCCAGTCAAAGCGTTACGCCCTTTGCGGAAGGAAGTGTGGTGTAGAACAAGTAGCAGAAGCATACATGCTCAAGAGGGATCACCCGAAATTCAAAGGCAACTGAATTTCGGCAACCGGGGCATCGAAGTCGGAATGCCGCGAAACTCACCGAGTCAAAGCGTTTCGCCTTTGCGGAAGGAAGTGTGATGTAGAACAAGTAGCAGAAGCATACATGCTCAAGAGGGATCACCGAAATTCAAAGGCAACTGAATTTCGGCAAACGGGGCATCGAAGTCGGAATGCCGCGAAACTCATCCAGTCAAAGCGTTACGCCCTTTGCGGAAAGAAGTGTGGTGTAGAACAAGTAGCAGAAGCATACATGCTCAAGAGGGATCACCCGAAATTCAAAGGCAACTGAATTTCGGCAACCGGGGCATCGAAGTCGGAATACCGTGAAACTCACCGAGTCAAAGCGTTTCGCCATTTGCGGAAGGAAGTGTGATGTAGAACAAGTAGCAGAAGCATACATGCTCAAGAGGGATCACCCGAAATTCAAAGGCAACTGAATTTCGGCAACCGGGGCATCGAAGTCGGAATGCCGCGAAACTCATCCAGTCAAAGCGTTACGCCTTTGCGGAAGGAAGTGTGGTGTAGAACAAGTAGCAGAAGCATACATGCTCAAGAGGGATCACCCGAAATTCAAAGGCAACTGAATTTCGGCAACCGGGGCATCGAAGTCGGAATGCCGCGAAACTCATCCAGTCAAAGCGTTGCCCTTTGCGGAAGGAAGTATGATGTAGAACAAGTAGCAGAAGCATACATGCTCAAGAGGGATCACCCGAAATTCAAAGGCAACTGAATTTCGGCAACTGGGGCATCGAAGGCGGAATGGCGCGAAACTCATCCAGTCAAAGCGTTACGCCCTTTGCGGAAGGAAGTGTGATGTAGAACAAGTAGCAGAAGCATACATGCTCAAGAGGGATCACCCGAAATTCAAAGGCAACTGAATTTCGGCAACCGGGGCATCGAAGTCGGAATGCCGGGAAACTCATCCAGTCAAAGCGTTACGCCCTTTGCGGAAGGAAGTGTGGTGTAGAACAAGTAGCAGAAGCATACATGCTCAAGAGGGATCACCCGAAATTCAAAGGCAACTGAATTTCGGCAACCGGGGCATCGAAGTCGGAATGCCGCGAAACTCATCCAGTCAAAGCGTTTCGCCGTTTGCGGAAGGAAGTGTGATGTAGAACAAGTAGCAGAAGCATACATGCTCAAGAGGGATCACCGAAATTCAAAGGCAACTGAATTTCGGCAACGGGGCATCGAAGTCGGAATGCCGCGAAACTCATCCAGTCAAAGCGTTACGCCTTTGCGGAAGGAAGTGTGGTGTAGAACAAGTAGCAGAAGCATACATGCTCAAGAGGGATCACCCGAAATTCAAAGGCAACTGAATTTCGGCAACCGGGGCATCGAAGTCGGAATGCCGCGAAACTCACCAGTCAAAGCGTTACGCCCTTTGCGGAAGGAAGTGTGATGTAGAACAAGTAGCAGAAGCATACATGCTCAAGAGGGATCACCCGAAATTCAAAGGCAACTGAATTTCGGCAACCGGGGCATCGAAGTCGGAATGCCGCGAAACTCATCAGTCAAAGCGTTACGCCTTTGCGGAAGGAAGTGTGATGTAGAACAAGTAGCAGAAGCATACATGCTCAAGAGGGATCACCCGAAATTCAAAGGCAACTGAATTTCGGCAACCGGGGCATCGAAGTCGGAATGCCGCGAAACTCACCGAGTCAAAGCGTTTCGCCGTTTGCGGAAGGAAGTGTGATGTAGAACAAGTAGCAGAAGCATACATGCTCAAGAGGGATCCGAAATTCAAAGGCAACTGAATTTCGGCAACCGGGGCATCGAAGTCGGAATGCCGCGAAACTCATCCAGTCAAAGCGTTACGCCCTTTGCGGAAGGAAGTGTGGTGTAGAACAAGTAGCAGAAGCATACATGCTCAAGAGGGATCACCCGAAATTCAAAGGCAACTGAATTTCGGCAACCGGGGCATCGAAGTCGGAATGCCGCGAAACTCATCAGTCAAAGCGTTACGCCCTTTGCGGAAGGAAGTGTGATGTAGAACAAGTAGCAGAAGCATACATGCTCAAGAGGGATCACCCGAAATTCAAAGGCAACTGAATTTCGGCAACCGGGGCATCGAAGTCGGAATGCCGCGAAACTCATCCAGTCAAAGCGTTACGCCCTTTGCGGAAGGAAGTGTGGTGTAGAACAAGTAGCAGAAGCATACATGCTCAAGAGGGATCACCCGAAATTCAAAGGCAACTGAATTTCGGCAACCGGGGCATCGAAGTCGGAATGCCGCGAAACTCATCCAGTCAAAGCGTTTCGCCCTTTGCGGAAGGAAGTGTGGTGTAGAACAAGTAGCAGAAGCATACATGCTCAAGAGGGATCACCCGAAATTCAAAGGCAACTGAATTTCGGCAACCGGGGCATCGAAGTCGGAATGCGCGAAACTCACCGAGTCAAAGCGTTTCGGTTTGCGGAAGGAAGTGTGATGTAGAACAAGTAGCAGAAGCATACATGCTCAAGAGGGATCACCCGAAATTCAAAGGCAACTGAATTTCGGCAACCGGGGCATCGAAGTCGGAATGCCGCGAAACTCACCAGTCAAAGCGTTTCGCCCTTTGCGGAAGGAAGTGTGATGTAGAACAAGTAGCAGAAGCATACATGCTCAAGAGGGATCACCCGAAATTCAAAGGCAACTGAATTTCGGCAACGGGGGCATCGAAGTCGGAATGCCGCGAACTCTCCGAGTCAAAGCGTTTCGCCGTTTGCGGAAGGAAGTGTGATGTAGAACAAGTAGCAGAAGCATACATGCTCAAGAGGGATCACCCGAAATTCAAAGGCAACTGAATTTCGGCAACCGGGGCATCGAAGTCGGAATGCCGCGAAACTCACCAGTCAAAGCGTTTCGCCCTTTGCGGAAGGAAGTGTGATGTAGAACAAGTAGCAGAAGCATACATGCTCAAGAGGGATCACCCGAAATTCAAAGGCAACTGAATTTCGGCAACCGGGGCATCGAAGTCGGAATGCCGCGAAACTCATCCAGTCAAAGCGTTTCGCCCTTTGCGGAAGGAAGTGTGATGTAGAACAAGTAGCAGAAGCATACATGCTCAAGAGGGATCCCGAAATTCAAAGGCAACTGAATTTCGGCAACCGGGGCATCGAAGTCGGAATGCCGCGAAACTCACCAGTCAAAGCGTTTCGCCTTTGCGGAAGAAGTGTGATGTAGAACAAGTAGCAGAAGCATACATGCTCAAGAGGGATCACCCGAAATTCAAAGGCAACTGAATTTCGGCAACGGGGCATCGAAGTCGGAATGCCGCGAAACTCACCGAGTCAAAGCGTTTCGCCCTTTGCGGAAGGAAGTGTGATGTAGAACAAGTAGCAGAAGCATACATGCTCAAGAGGGATCACCCGAAATTCAAAGGCAACTGAATTTCGGCAACCGGGGCATCGAAGTCGGAATGCCGCGAAACTCACCGAGTCAAAGCGTTTCGCCGTTTGCGGAAGAAGTGTGATGTAGAACAAGTAGCAGAAGCATACATGCTCAAGAGGGATCACCCGAAATTCAAAGGCAACTGAATTTCGGCAACCGGGGCATCGAAGTCGGAATGCCGCGAAACTCACCAGTCAAAGCGTTCGCCTTTGCGGAAGGAGTGTGATGTAGAACAAGTAGCAGAAGCATACATGCTCAAGAGGGATCACCCGAAATTCAAAGGCAACTGAATTTCGGCAACCGGGGCATCGAAGTCGGAATGCCGCGAAACTCACCGAGTCAAAGCGTTTCGCCGTTTGCGGAAGGAAGTGTGATGTAGAACAAGTAGCAGAAGCATACATGCTCAAGAGGGATCACCCGAAATTCAAAGGCAACTGAATTTCGGCAACCGGGGCATCGAAGTCGGAATGCCGCGAAACTCACCAGTCAAAGCGTTTCGCCCTTTGCGGAAGGAAGTGTGATGTAGAAAAGTAGCAGCAGAAGCATACATGCTCAAGAGGGATCACCCGAAATTCAAAGGCAACTGAATTTCGGCAACCGGGGCATCGAAGTCGGAATGCCGCGAAACTCACCGAGTCAAAGCGTTTCGCCGTTTGCGGAAGAAGTGTGATGTAGAACAAGTAGCAGAAGCATACATGCTCAAGAGGGATCACCCGAAATTCAAAGGCAACTGAATTTCGGCAACCGGGGCATCGAAGTCGGAATGCCGCGAAACTCACCAGTCAAAGCGTTCGCCCTTTGCGGAAGGAAGTGTGTGTAGAACAAGTAGCAGAAGCATACATGCTCAAGAGGGATCACCCGAAATTCAAAGGCAACTGAATTTCGGCAACCGGGGCATCGAAGTCGGAATGCCGCGAAACTCACCGAGTCAAAGCGTTTCGCCGTTTGCGGAAGAAGTGTGATGTAGAACAAGTAGCAGAAGCATACATGCTCAAGAGGGATCACCCGAAATTCAAAGGCAACTGAATTTCGGCAACCGGGGCATCGAAGTCGGAATGCCGCGAAACTCACCGAGTCAAAGCGTTTCGCCGTTTGCGGAAGAAGTTGATGTAGAACAAGTAGCAGAAGCATACATGCTCAAGAGGGATCACCCGAAATTCAAAGGCAACTGAATTTCGGCAACGGGGCATCGAAGTCGGAATGCCGCGAAACTCACCAGTCAAAGCGTTTCGCCTTTGCGGAAGGAAGTGTGATGTAGAACAAGTAGCAGAAGCATACATGCTCAAGAGGGATCACCCGAAATTCAAAGGCAACTGAATTTCGGCAACCGGGGCATCGAAGTCGGAATGCCGCGAAACTCACGAGTCAAAGCGTTTCGCCGTTTGCGGAAGGAAGTGTGATGTAGAACAAGTAGCAGAAGCATACATGCTCAAGAGGGATCACCGAAATTCAAAGGCAACTGAATTTCGGCAACCGGGGCATCGAAGTCGGAATGCGCGAAACTCACCGAGTCAAAGCGTTTCGCCTTTGCGGAAGGAAGTGTGATGTAGAACAAGTAGCAGAAGCATACATGCTCAAGAGGGATCACCGAAATTCAAAGGCAACTGAATTTCGGCAACCGGGGCATCGAAGTCGGAATGCCGCGAAACTCACCAGTCAAAGCGTTTCGCCCTTTGCGGAAGGAAGTGTGATGTAGAACAAGTAGCAGAAGCATACATGCTCAAGAGGGATCACCCGAAATTCAAAGGCAACTGAATTTCGGCAACCGGGGCATCGAAGTCGGAATGCCGCGAAACTCACCGAGTCAAAGCGTTTCGCCGTTTGCGGAAGAAGTGTGATGTAGAACAAGTAGCAGAAGCATACATGCTCAAGAGGGATCACCCGAAATTCAAAGGCAACTGAATTTCGGCAACCGGGGCATCGAAGTCGGAATGCCGCGAAACTCACCAGTCAAAGCGTTTCGCCTTTGCGGAAGGAAGTGTGATGTAGAACAAGTAGCAGAAGCATACATGCTCAAGAGGGATCACCCGAAATTCAAAGGCAACTGAATTTCGGCAACCGGGGCATCGAAGTCGGAATGCCGCGAAACTCACCGAGTCAAAGCGTTTCGCCCTTTGCGGAAGGAAGTGTGATGTAGAACAAGTAGCAGAAGCATACATGCTCAAGAGGGATCACCCGAAATTCAAAGGCAACTGAATTTCGGCAACCGGGGCATCGAAGTCGGAATGCCGCGAAACTCACCGAGTCAAAGCGTTTCGCCCTTTGCGGAAGGAAGTGTGATGTAGAACAAGTAGCAGAAGCATACATGCTCAAGAGGGATCACCCGAAATTCAAAGGCAACTGAATTTCGGCAACCGGGGCATCGAAGTCGGAATGCCGCGAAACTCACGAGTCAAAGCGTTTCGCCGTTTGCGGAAGAAGTGTGATGTAGAACAAGTAGCAGAAGCATACATGCTCAAGAGGGATCACCCGAAATTCAAAGGCAACTGAATTTCGGCAACGGGGCATCGAAGTCGGAATGCCGCGAAACTCACCAGTCAAAGCGTTTCGCCGTTTGCGGAAGAAGTGTGATGTAGAACAAGTAGCAGAAGCATACATGCTCAAGAGGGATCACCCGAAATTCAAAGGCAACTGAATTTCGGCAACCGGGGCATCGAAGTCGGAATGCCGCGAAACTCACCAGTCAAAGCGTTTCGCCCTTTGCGGAAGGAAGTGTGATGTAGAACAAGTAGCAGAAGCATACATGCTCAAGAGGGATCACCCGAAATTCAAAGGCAACTGAATTTCGGCAACCGGGGCATCGAAGTCGGAATGCCGCGAAACTCACCGAGTCAAAGCGTTTCGCTTTGCGGAAGAAGTGTGATGTAGAACAAGTAGCAGAAGCATACATGCTCAAGAGGGATCACCCGAAATTCAAAGGCAACTGAATTTCGGCAACCGGGGCATCGAAGTCGGAATGCCGCGAAACTCACCAGTCAAAGCGTTTCGCCCTTTGCGGAAGGAAGTGTGATGTAGAACAAGTAGCAGAAGCATACATGCTCAAGAGGGATCACCCGAAATTCAAAGGCAACTGAATTTCGGCAACCGGGGCATCGAAGTCGGAATGCCGCGAAACTCACCGAGTCAAAGCGTTTCGCCTTTGCGGAGGAAGTGTGATGTAGAACAAGTAGCAGAAGCATACATGCTCAAGAGGGATCACCCGAAATTCAAAGGCAACTGAATTTCGGCAACCGGGGCATCGAAGTCGGAATGCCGCGAAACTCATCGAGTCAAAGCGTTCGCCTTTGCGGAAGGAGTGTGATGTAGAACAAGTAGCAGAAGCATACATGCTCAAGAGGGATCACCGAAATTCAAAGGCAACTGAATTTCGGCAACCGGGGCATCGAAGTCGGAATGCCGCGAAACTCACAGTCAAAGCGTTTCGCCGTTTGCGAAGAAGAAGTGTGATGTAGAACAAGTAGCAGAAGCATACATGCTCAAGAGGGATCACCCGAAATTCAAAGGCAACTGAATTTCGGCAACGGGGCATCGAAGTCGGAATGCCGCGAAACTCATCCAGTCAAAGCGTTTCGCCCTTTGCGGAAGAAGTGTGATGTAGAACAAGTAGCAGAAGCATACATGCTCAAGAGGGATCACCGAAATTCAAAGGCAACTGAATTTCGGCAACCGGGGCATCGAAGTCGGAATGCCGCGAAACTCCCGAGTCAAAGCGTTACGCCTTTGCGGAAGGAGTGTGATGTAGAACAAGTAGCAGAAGCATACATGCTCAAGAGGGATCACCCGAAATTCAAAGGCAACTGAATTTCGGCAACCGGGGCATCGAAGTCGGAATGCCGCGAAACTCATCAGTCAAAGCGTTTCGCCTTTGCGGAAGGAAGTGTGATGTAGAACAAGTAGCAGAAGCATACATGCTCAAGAGGGATCCCGAAATTCAAAGGCAACTGAATTTCGGCAACCGGGGCATCGAAGTCGGAATGCGCGAAACTCATAGTCAAAGCGTT
>CM055354.1:2369420-2397523 GCA_029228515.1 Populus alba x Populus x berolinensis | reverse complement strand
AAAAGGTCCATAACCTGTAGATCCGACCGTGGGATCGGTTAAAATTTCTTTCACGGACTTTTCTGGAGGCCTTTTTACTTCCTAGTAGCGTTTAATCAGAACCGCACTCCGACGCTGTCCGGTCGGGCCTTACCACGACATGACTAGAGTACCGGCTCAAAAGGTCCATAAACAATAGATCCAAGACCGTTGCGGATGATCGCTATAAAAGTTTTTTCCACACATACACATAGAGTTTTCCCGGAGGCTGTTTTACTTTGTAGTAAGCGATTGGAATCAGCACCCCACTCCGAACGATGGCCCAGTCGGAGTTACCACGGACACGACTAGAGGGCCGGGTCAAAAGGTCCATCACAATAGATCCGACCGTTGGATCGCTATAAAATTTTTTTCACGAGTTTCCGGAGCAGCTGTTTTACTTGGAGTAGCGTGTCAGTTACCTTACTCCGACGATGCCAGTTGGACCCTTACTGCCGAGATGCCTATAGTACCGGGTAAAAAGGTCTAGAACAGTAGATCCGACCGTTGGATCGCTCTAAAATTTTTTTCACGAGTTCCGGAAGCTGTTTTACTTCGAGTAGCGTGGAATCAGTACCGCACTCCGACGATGTCGGTCGGGCCTTAACACGACAGGAGTAGAGTACCCGCTCAAAAGGTCCATAACTGTAGATCCGACCGTGGGATCGGTCTAAAATTTCTTTCACGACTTTCTGGAGGCTGTTTTACTTCTAGTAGCGTGTAATCAGAACCGCACTCCGACGCTGTCGGTCGGGCCTTACCACCGACATGACTAGAGTACCGGCTCAAAAGGTCCATAACAATAGATTCGACCATTGGATCGCTATAAAAGTTTTTTCATGAGTTTCGGAGGCTGTTTTACTTGGAGTAGCGTGGAATCAGTACCGTACTTCGACGTTGCCCAGTCGGACCTTACCGCCGACATGCCTAGAGTACCTGGTAAAAAGGTCCATAACAGTAGATCCGACCGTTGGATCGCTCTAAAATTTTTTTCACGAGTTTTCGAGGCTGTTTTACTTGGAGTAGCGTGGAATCAGTACCGAACTCCGACGTTGCCCAGTCGGACCTTACCGCCGACATGCTAGAGTACCTGGTAAAAAGGTCCATAACAGTAGATCCGACCGTTGGATCGCTATAAAATTTTTTTCACGAGTTTACGGAGGCTGTTTTACTTGGAGTAGCGTGGAATCAGTACCCTACTCGACGATGCCCAGTCGGACCTTGCCGCGACATGCCTATAGTACCGGTTAAAAAGGTCTAGAACAGTAGATCCGACCGTTGGATCGCTCTAAAATTTTTTTCACGAGTTTCCGGACGCTGTTTTACTTGGAGTAGCGTGGAATCAGTACGCACTCCGACGATGTCTGGTCGGGCCTTAACACCGACAGGAGTAGAGTACCCGCTCAAAAGGTCCATAACTGTAGATCCGACCGTGGATCGATCTAAAATTTTTTTCACGACTTTCGGGAAGCTGTTTTACTTCTAGTAGCGTGTAATCAGAACCGCACTCCGACGCTGTCCGGTCGGGGCTTAACACCGACAGGAGTAGAGTACCCGCTCAAAAGGTCCATAACTGTAGATCCGATCGTGGGATCGGTCTCAAATTTCTTTCACGACTTTCTGGAGGCTGTTTTACTTCTAGTAGCGTGTAATCAGAACCGCACTCCGACGCTGTCCGGTCGGGCCTTACCACCGACATGACTAGAGTACCGGCTCAAAAGGTCCATAACAATAGATCCGACCGTTGGATCGCTATAAAAGTTTTTTCACGAGTTTTCGGAGGCTGTTTTACTTGGAGTAGCGTGGAATCAGTACCCTACTCCGACAATGCCCCGTCGGACCTTACCGCCGACATGCCTATAGTACCGGGTAAAAAGGTCTACAACAGTAGATCCGACCGTTGGATCGCTCTAAAATTTTTTTCACGAGTTTCCGGAAGCTCTTTTACTTGGAGTAGCGTGGAATCAGTACCGCACTCCGACGATGTCCGGTCGGGCCTTAACACCGACAGGAGTAGAGTACCGCTCAAAAGGCCATAACTATAGATCGGTCCGTTGGATCGGTCTAAAATTTTTTTCACGAGTTTCGGAGGCTGTTTTACTTGGAGTAGCTTGGAATCAGCCCCCCACTCCAACGATGCCAGTCGGAGGCTTACCACGGACACGACTAGAGGGCCGGGTCAAAAGGTCCATCACAATAGATCCGACCGTTGGATCGCTATAAAAGTTTTTTCACGAGTTTCCGGAGGCTGTTTTACTTGGAGTAGCGTGGAATCAGTACCTTACTCCGACGATGCCAGTTGGACCTTACCGCCGAGATGCCTATATTACCGGGTAAAAGGTCTAGAACAGTAGATCCGACCGTTGGGATCGCTCTAAAATTTTTTTCACGAGTTTCCGGAAGCTGTTTTACTTCGAGTAGCGTGGAATCAGTACCGCACTCCGACGATGTCCGGTCGGGCCTTAACACCGACAGGAGTAGAGTACCCGCTCAAAAGGTCCATAACTGTAGATCCGACCGTGGGATCGGTCTAAAATTTCTTTCACGACTTTCTGGAGGCTGTTTTACTTCTAGTAGCGTGTAATCAGAACCGCACTCCGACGCTGTCCGGTCGGGCCTTACCACCGACATGACTAGAGTACCGGCTCAAAAGGTCCATAACAATAGATGCGACCATTGGATCGCTATAAAAGTTTTTTCATGAGTTTTCGGAGGCTGTTTTACTTGGAGTAGCGTGGAATCAGTACCGTACTCCGACGTTGCCCAGTCGGACCTTACCGCCGACATGACTAGAGTACCGGGTAAAAAGGTCTAGAATAGTAGATCCGACCGTTGGATCGCTCTAAAATTTTTTTCACGAGTTTCCGGAAGCTCTTTTACTTGGAGTAGCGTGGAATCAGTACCGCACTCCGACGATGTCCGGTCGGGCCTTAACACCGACAGGAGTAGAGTACCCGCTCAAAAAGGCCCATAACTATAGATCGGACCGTTGGATCGGTCTAAAATTTTTTTCACGAGTTTCCGGAGGCTGTTTTACTTGGAGTAGCTTGGAATCAGCCCCCCACTCCAACGATGCCAGTCGGAGCTTACCACGGACACGACTAGAGGGCCGGGTCAAAAGGTCCATCACAATAGATCCGACCGTTGGATCGCTATAAAAGTTTTTTCACGAGTTTCCGGAGGCTGTTTTACTTGGAGTAGCGTGGAATCAGTACCTTACTCCGACGATGCCAGTTGGACCTTACCGCCGAGATGCCTATATTACCGGGTAAAAAGGTCTAGAACAGTAGATCCGACCGTTGGATCGCTCTAAAATTTTTTTCACGAGTTTCCGGAAAGCTGTTTTACTTCGAGTAGCGTGGAATCAGTACCGCACTCCGACGATGTCCGGTCGGGCCTTAACACCGACAGGAGTAGAGTACCCGCTCAAAAGGTCCATAACTGTAGATCCGACCGTGGGATCGGTCTAAAATTTCTTTCACGACTTTCTGGAGGCTGTTTTACTTCTGGTAGCGTGTAATCAGAACCGCACTCCGACGCTGTCCGGTCGGGCCTTACCACCGACATGACTAGAGTACCGGCTCAAAAGGTCCATAACAATAGATCCGACCGTTGGATCGCTATAAAAGTTTTTTCACGAGTTTTCGGAGGCTGTTTTACTTTGAGTAGCTTGGAATCAGCACCCCACTCGAACGATGCCAGTCGGAGCTTACCACGGACACGACTAGAGGGCCGGGTCAAAAGGTCCATCACAATAGATCCGACCGTTGGATCGCTATAAAAGTTTTTTCACGAGTTTCCGGAGGCTGTTTTACTTGGAGTAGCGTGGAATCAGTACCTTACTCCGACGATGCCAGTTGGACCTTACTGCCGAGATGCCTATAGTACCGGGTAAAAAGGTCTAGAACAGTAGATCCGACCGTTGGATCGCTCTAAAATTTTTTTCACGAGTTTCCGGAAGCTGTTTTACTTCGAGTAGCGTGGAATCAGTACCGCACTCCGACGATGTCGGTCGGGCCTTAACACCGACAGGAGTAGAGTACCCGCTCAAAAGGTCCATAACTGTAGATCCGACCGTGGGATCGGTCTAAAATTTCTTTCACGACTTTCTGGAGGCTGTTTTACTTCTAGTAGCGTGTAATCAGAACCGCACTCCGACGCTGTCCGGTCGGGCCTTACCACCGACATGACTAGAGTACCGGCTCAAAAGGTCCATAACAATAGATGCGACCATTGGATCGCTATAAAAGTTTTTTCATGAGTTTTCGGAGGCTGTTTTACTTGGAGTAGCGTGGAATCAGTACCGTACTCCGACGTTGCCCAGTCGGACCTTACGCCGACATGCCTAGAGTACCTGGTAAAAAGGTCCATAACAGTAGATCCGACCGTTGGATCGCTCTAAAATTTTTTTCACGAGTTTTCGGAGGCTGTTTTACTTGGAGTAGCGTGGAATCAGTACCGTACTCCGACGTTGCCCAGTCGGACCTTACCGCCGACATGCCTAGAGTACCTGGTAAAAAGGTCCATAACAGTAGATCCGACCGTTGGATCGCTCTAAAAATTTTTCACGAGTTTACGGAGGCTGTTTTACTTGGAGTAGCGTGGAATCAGTACCCTACTCCGACGATGCCCAGTCGGACCTTACCGCCGACATGCCTATAGTACCGGGTAAAAAGGTCTAGAACAGTAGATCCGACGTTGGATCGCTCTAAAATTTTTTTCACGAGTTTCCGGACGCTGTTTTACTTGGAGTAGCGTGGAATCAGTACCGCACTCCGACGCTGTCCGGTCGGGCTTAACACCGACAGGAGTAGAGTACCCGCTCAAAAGGTCCATAACTGTAGATCCGATCGTGGGATCGGTCTCAAATTTCTTTCACGACTTTCTGGAGGCTGTTTTACTTCTAGTAGCGTGTAATCAGAACCGCACTCCGACGCTGTCCGGTCGGGCCTTACCACCGACATGACTAGAGTACCGGCTCAAAAGGTCCATAACAATAGATCCGACCGTTGGATCGCTATAAAAGTTTTTTCACGAGTTTTCGGAGGCTGTTTTACTTGGAGTAGCGTGGAATCAGTACCCTACTCCGACAATGCCCCGTCGGACCTTACCGCCGACATGCCTATAGTACGGGTAAAAAGGTCTACAACAGTAGATCTGACCGTTGGATCGCTCTAAAATTTTTTTCACGAGTTTCCGGAAGCTGTTTTACTTCGAGTAGCGTGGAATCAGTACCGCACTCCGACGATGTCCGGTCGGGCTCTGAACACCGACAGGAGTAGAGTACCCGCTCAAAAGGCCCATAACTATAGATCGGACCGTTGGATCGGTCTAAAAGTTTTTTCACGATTTTCCGGAGGCTGTTTTACTTGGAGTAGCTTGGAATCAGTACCCCACTCCACGGTACCAGTCGGACCTTACCTCGGACACGACTAGAGGGCAGGGTAAAAAGTTCCATAACAATATATCCGACCGTTGGATCGCTTTAAAATTTTTTCACGAGTTTCCGGAAGCTGTTTTACTTGGAGTAGCTTGGAATCAGTACCGCACTCCGACGATGTCCGGTCGGGCCTTAACACGACATGAGTAGAGTACCCGCTCAAAAGGTCCATAACTGTAGATCCGACCGTGGGATCGGTCTAACATTTCTTTCACGACTTTCTGGAGGCTGTTTTACTTCTAGTAGCGTGTAATCAGAACCGCACTCCGACGCTGTCCGGTCGGGCCTTACCACCGACATGACTAGAGTACCGGCTCAAAAGGTCCATAACAATAGATCCGACCGTTGGATCGCTATAAAAGTTTTTTCACGAGTTTTCGGAGGCTGTTTTACTTGGAGTAGCGTGGAATCAGTACCCTACTCCGACAATGCCCCGTCGGACCTTACCGCCGACATGCCTATAGTACCGGGTAAAAAGGTCTACAACAGTAGATCCGACCATTGGATCGCTCTAAAATTTTTTTCACGAGTTTCCGGAAGCTCTTTTACTTGGAGTAGCGTGGAATCAGTACCTTACTCCGACGATGCCAGTTGGACCTTACCGCGAGATGCCTATAGTACCGGGTAAAAAGGTCTAGAACAGTAGATCCGACCGTTGGATTGCTCTAAAATTTTTTCACGAGTTTCCGGAAGCTGTTTTACTTCGAGTAGCGTGGAATCAGTACCGCACTCCGACGATGTCCGTCGGGCCTTAACACCGACAGGAGTAGAGTACCCGCTCAAAAGGTCCATAACTGTAGATCCGACCGTGGGATCGGTCTAAAATTTCTTTCACGACTTTCTGGAGGCTGTTTTACTTCTAGTAGCGTGTAATCAGAACCGCACTCCGACGCTGTCCGGTCGGGCCTTACCACCGACATGACTAGAGTACCGGCTCAAAAGGTCCATAACAATAGATGCGACCATTGGATCGCTATAAAAGTTTTTTCATGAGTTTTCGGAGGCTGTTTTACTTGGAGTAGCGTGGAATCAGTACCGTACTCCGACGTTGCCCAGTCGGACCTTACCGCCGACATGACTAGAGTACCGGGTAAAAAGGTCTAGAACAGTAGATCCGACCGTTGGATCGCTCTAAAATTTTTTTCACGAGTTTCCGGAAGCTCTTTTACTTGGAGTAGCGTGGAATCAGTACCGCACTCCGACGATGTCCGGTCGGGCCTTAACACCGACAGGAGTAGAGTACCCGCTCAAAAGGTCCATAACTGTAGATCCGACCGTGGGATCGGTCTAAAATTTCTTTCACGACTTTCTGGAGGCTGTTTTACTTCTAGTAGCGTGTAATCAGAACCGCACTCCGACGCTGTCCGGTCGGGCCTTACCACCGACATGACTAGAGTACCGGCTCAAAAGGTCCATAACAATAGATGCGACCGTTGGATCGCTATAAAAGTTTTTTCACGAGTTTTCGGAGGCTGTTTTACTTGGAGTAGCGTGGAATCAGTACCCTACTCCGACAATGCCCCGTCGGACCTTACCGCCGACATGCCTATAGTACCGGGTAAAAAGGTCTACAACAGTAGATCCGACCGTTGGATCGCTCTAAAATTTTTTTCACGAGTTTCCGGAAGCTGTTTTACTTCGAGTAGCGTGGAATCAGTACCGCACTCAAACGATGTCCGTTCGGGCCTTAACACCGACAGGAGTAGAGTACCCGCTCAAAAGGCCCATAACTATAGATCGGACCGTTGGATCGGTCTAAAATTTTTTTCACGAGTTTCCGGAGGCTGTTTTACTTGGAGTAGCTTGGAATCAGCCCCCCACTCCAACGATGCCAGTCGGAGCTTACCAAGGACACGACTAGAGGGCCGGGTCAAAAGGTCCATCACAATAGATCCGACCGTTGGATCGCTATAAAAGTTTTTTCACGAGTTTCCGGAGGCTGTTTTACTTGGAGTAGCGTGGAATCAGTACCTTACTCCGACGATGCCAGTTGGACCTTACCGCCGAGATGCCTATATTACCGGTAAAAAGGTCTAGAACAGTAGATCCGACCGTTGGATCGCTCTAAAATTTTTTTCACGAGTTTCCGGAAGCTGTTTTACTTCGAGTAGCGTGGAATCAGTACCGCACTCCGACGATGTCCGGTCGGGCCTTAACACCGACAGGAGTAGAGTACCCGCTCAAAAGGTCCATAACTGTAGATCCGACCGTGGGATCGGTCTAAAATTTCTTTCACGACTTTCTGGAGGCTGTTTTACTTCTAGTAGCGTGTAATCAGAACCGCACTCCGACGCTGTCCGGTCGGGCCTTACCACCGACATGACTAGAGTACCGGCTCAAAAGGTCCATAACAATAGATGCGACCATTGGATCGCTATAAAAGTTTTTTCATGAGTTTTCGGAGGCTGTTTTACTTGGAGTAGCGTGGAATCAGTACCGTACTCCGACGTTGCCCAGTCGGACCTTACCGCCGACATGACTAGAGTACCGGGTAAAAAGGTCTAGAATAGTAGATCCGACCGTTGGATCGCTCTAAAATTTTTTTCACGAGTTTCCGGAAGCTGTTTTACTTCGAGTAGCGTGGAATCAGTACCGCACTCCGACGATGTCCGGTCGGGCCTTAACACCGACAGGAGTAGAGTACCCGCTCAAAAGGTCCATAACTGTAGATCCGACCGTGGGATCGGTCTAAAATTTCTTTCACGACTTTCTGGAGGCTGTTTTACTTCTAGTAGCGTGTAATCAGAACCGCACTCCGACGCTGTCCGGTCGGGCCTTACCACCGACATGACTAGAGTACCGGCTCAAAAGGTCCATAACAATAGATCCGACCGTTGGATCGCTATAAAAGTTTTTTCACGAGTTTTCGGAGGCTGTTTTACTTGGAGTAGCGTGGAATCAGTACCCTACTCCGACAATGCCCCGTCGGACCTTACCGCCGACATGCCTATAGTACCGGGTAAAAAGGTCTACAACAGTAGATCCGACCGTTGGATCGCTCTAAAATTTTTTTCACGAGTTTCCGGAAGCTCTTTTACTTGGAGTAGCGTGGAATCAGTACCGCACTCCGACGATGTCCGGTCGGGCCTTAACACCGACAGGAGTAGAGTACCCGCTCAAAAGGCCCATAACTATAGATCGGACCGTTGGATCGGTCTAAAATTTTTTTCACGAGTTTCCGGAGGCTGTTTTACTTGGAGTAGCTTGGAATCAGCCCCCCACTCCAACGATGCCAGTCGGAGCTTACCACGGACACGACTAGAGGGCCGGGTCAAAAGGTCCATCACAATAGATCCGACCGTTGGATCGCTATAAAAGTTTTTTCACGAGTTTCCGGAGGCTGTTTTACTTGGAGTAGCGTGGAATCAGTACCTTACTCCGACGATGCCAGTTGGACCTTACCGCCGAGATGCCTATATTACCGGGTAAAAAGGTCTAGAACAGTAGATCCGACCGTTGGATCGCTCTAAAATTTTTTTCACGAATTTCCGGAAGCTGTTTTACTTCGAGTAGCGTGGAATCAGTACCGCACTCCGACGATGTCCGGTCGGGCCTTAACACCGACAGGAGTAGAGTACCCGCTCAAAAGGTCCATAACTGTAGATCCGACCGTGGGATCGGTTTAAAATTTCTTTCACGACTTTCTGGAGGCTGTTTTACTTCTAGTAGCGTGTAATCAGAACCGCACTCCGACGCTGTCCGGTCGGGCCTTACCACCGACATGACTAGAGTACCGGCTCAAAAGGTCCATAACAATAGATCCGACCGTTGGATCGCTATAAAAGTTTTTTCACGAGTTTTCGGAGGCTGTTTTACTTTGAGTAGCTTGGAATCAGCACCCCACTCGAACGATGCCAGTCGGAGCTTACCACGGACACGACTAGAGGGCCGGGTCAAAAGGTCCATCACAATAGATCCGACCGTTGGATCGCTATAAAAGTTTTTTCACGAGTTTCCGGAGGCTGTTTTACTTGGAGTAGCGTGGAATCAGTACCTTACTCCGACGATGCCAGTTGGACCTTACCGCCGAGATGCCTATAGTACCGGGTAAAAAGGTCTAGAACAGTAGATCCGACCGTTGGATCGCTCTAAAATTTTTTTCACGAGTTTCCGGAAGCTGTTTTACTTCGAGTAGCGTGGAATCAGTACCGCACTCCGACGATGTCCGGTCGGGCCTTAACACCGACAGGAGTAGAGTACCCGCTCAAAAGGTCCATAACTGTAGATCCGACCGTGGGATCGGTCTAAAATTTCTTTCACGACTTTCTGGAGGCTGTTTTACTTCTAGTAGCGTGTAATCAGAACCGCACTCCGACGCTGTCCGGTCGGGCCTTACCACCGACATGACTAGAGTACCGGCTCAAAAGGTCCATAACAATAGATGCGACCATTGGATCGCTATAAAAGTTTTTTCATGAGTTTTCGGAGGCTGTTTTACTTGGAGTAGCGTGGAATCAGTACCGTACTCCGACGTTGCCCAGTCGGACCTTACCGCCGACATGACTAGAGTACCGGGTAAAAAGGTCTAGAACAGTAGATCCGACCGTTGGATCGCTCTAAAATTTTTTTCACGAGTTTCCGGAAGCTCTTTTACTTGGAGTAGCGTGGAATCAGTACCGCACTCCGACGATGTCCGGTCGGGCCTTAACACCGACAGGAGTAGAGTACCCGCTCAAAAGGTCCATAACTGTAGATCCGACCGTGGGATCGGTCTAAAATTTCTTTCACGACTTTCTGGAGGCTGTTTTACTTCTAGTAGCGTGTAATCAGAACCGCACTCCGACGCTGTCCGGTCGGGCCTTACCACCGACATGACTAGAGTACCGGCTCAAAAGGTCCATAACAATAGATGCGACCGTTGGATCGCTATAAAAGTTTTTTCACGAGTTTTCGGAGGCTGTTTTACTTGGAGTAGCGTGGAATCAGTACCCTACTCCGACAATGCCCCGTCGGACCTTACCGCCGACATGCCTATAGTACCGGGTAAAAAGGTCTACAACAGTAGATCCGACCGTTGGATCGCTCTAAAATTTTTTTCACGAGTTTCCGGAAGCTGTTTTACTTCGAGTAGCGTGGAATCAGTACCGCACTCAAACGATGTCCGTTCGGGCCTTAACACCGACAGGAGTAGAGTACCCGCTCAAAAGGCCCATAACTATAGATCGGACCGTTGGATCGGTCTAAAATTTTTTTCACGAGTTTCCGGAGGCTGTTTTACTTGGAGTAGCTTGGAATCAGCCCCCCACTCCAACGATGCCAGTCGGAGCTTACCAAGGACACGACTAGAGGGCCGGTCAAAAGGTCCATCACAATAGATCCGACCGTTGGATCGCTATAAAAGTTTTTTCACGAGTTTCCGGAGGCTGTTTTACTTGGAGTAGCGTGGAATCAGTACCTTACTCCGACGATGCCAGTTGGACCTTACCGCCGAGATGCCTATATTACCGGGTAAAAAGGTCTAGAACAGTAGATCCGACCGTTGGATCGCTCTAAATTTTTTTCACGAGTTTCCGGAAGCTGTTTTACTTCGAGTAGCGTGGAATCAGTACCGCACTCCGACGATGTCCGGTCGGGCCTTAACACCGACAGGAGTAGAGTACCCGCTCAAAAGGTCCATAACTGTAGATCCGACCGTGGGATCGGTCTAAAATTTCTTTCACGACTTTCTGGAGGCTGTTTTACTTCTAGTAGCGTGTAATCAGAACCGCACTCCGACGCTGTCCGGTCGGGCCTTACCACCGACATGACTAGAGTACCGGCTCAAAAGGTCCATAACAATAGATGCGACCATTGGATCGCTATAAAAGTTTTTTCATGAGTTTTCGGAGGCTGTTTTACTTGGAGTAGCGTGGAATCAGTACCGTACTCCGACGTTGCCCAGTCGGACCTTACCGCCGACATGACTAGAGTACCGGGTAAAAAGGTCTAGAATAGTAGATCCGACCGTTGGATCGCTCTAAAATTTTTTTCACGAGTTTCCGGAAGCTGTTTTACTTCGAGTAGCGTGGAATCAGTACCGCACTCCGACGATGTCCGGTCGGGCCTTAACACCGACAGGAGTAGAGTACCCGCTCAAAAGGTCCATAACTGTAGATCCGACCGTGGGATCGGTCTAAAATTTCTTTCACGACTTTCTGGAGGCTGTTTTACTTCTAGTAGCGTGTAATCAGAACCGCACTCCGACGCTGTCCGGTCGGGCCTTACCACCGACATGACTAGAGTACCGGCTCAAAAGGTCCATAACAATAGATCCGACCGTTGGATCGCTATAAAAGTTTTTTCACGAGTTTTCGGAGGCTGTTTTACTTGGAGTAGCGTGGAATCAGTACCCTACTCCGACAATGCCCCGTCGGACCTTACCGCCGACATGCCTATAGTACCGGGTAAAAAGGTCTACAACAGTAGATCCGACCGTTGGATCGCTCTAAAATTTTTTTCACGAGTTTCCGGAAGCTCTTTTACTTGGAGTAGCGTGGAATCAGTACCGCACTCCGACGATGTCCGGTCGGGCCTTAACACCGACAGGAGTAGAGTACCCGCTCAAAAGGCCCATAACTATAGATCGGACCGTTGGATCGGTCTAAAATTTTTTTCACGAGTTTCCGGAGGCTGTTTTACTTGGAGTAGCTTGGAATCAGCCCCCCACTCCAACGATGCCAGTCGGAGCTTACCACGGACACGACTAGAGGGCCGGGTCAAAAGGTCCATCACAATAGATCCGACCGTTGGATCGCTATAAAAGTTTTTTCACGAGTTTCCGGAGGCTGTTTTACTTGGAGTAGCGTGGAATCAGTACCTTACTCCGACGATGCCAGTTGGACCTTACCGCCGAGATGCCTATATTACCGGGTAAAAAGGTCTAGAACAGTAGATCCGACCGTTGGATCGCTCTAAAATTTTTTTCACGAATTTCCGGAAGCTGTTTTACTTCGAGTAGCGTGGAATCAGTACCGCACTCCGACGATGTCCGGTCGGGCCTTAACACCGACAGGAGTAGAGTACCCGCTCAAAAGGTCCATAACTGTAGATCCGACCGTGGGATCGGTCTAAAATTTCTTTCACGACTTTCTGGAGGCTGTTTTACTTCTAGTAGCGTGTAATCAGAACCGCACTCCGACGCTGTCCGGTCGGGCCTTACCACCGACATGACTAGAGTACCGGCTCAAAAGGTCCATAACAATAGATCCGACCGTTGGATCGCTATAAAAGTTTTTTCACGAGTTTTCGGAGGCTGTTTTACTTTGAGTAGCTTGGAATCAGCACCCCACTCGAACGATGCCAGTCGGAGCTTACCACGGACACGACTAGAGGGCCGGGTCAAAAGGTCCATCACAATAGATCCGACCGTTGGATCGCTATAAAAGTTTTTTCACGAGTTTCCGGAGGCTGTTTTACTTGGAGTAGCGTGGAATCAGTACCTTACTCCGACGATGCCAGTTGGACCTTACCGCCGAGATGCCTATAGTACCGGGTAAAAAGGTCTAGAACAGTAGATCCGACCGTTGGATCGCTCTAAAATTTTTTTCACGAGTTTCCGGAAGCTGTTTTACTTCGAGTAGCGTGGAATCAGTACCGCACTCCGACGATGTCCGGTCGGGCCTTAACACCGACAGGAGTAGAGTACCCGCTCAAAAGGTCCATAACTGTAGATCCGACCGTGGGATCGGTCTAAAATTTCTTTCACGACTTTCTGGAGGCTGTTTTACTTCTAGTAGCGTGTAATCAGAACCGCACTCCGACGCTGTCCGGTCGGGCCTTACCACCGACATGACTAGAGTACCGGCTCAAAAGGTCCATAACAATAGATGCGACCATTGGATCGCTATAAAAGTTTTTTCATGAGTTTTCGGAGGCTGTTTTACTTGGAGTAGCGTGGAATCAGTACCGTACTCCGACGTTGCCCAGTCGGACCTTACCGCCGACATGCCTAGAGTACCTGGTAAAAAGGTCCATAACAGTAGATCCGACCGTTGGATCGCTTTAAAATTTTTTTCACGAGTTTTCGGAGGCTGTTTTACTTGGAGTAGCGTGGAATCAGTACCGTACTCCGACGTTGCCCAGTCGGACCTTACCGCCGACATGCCTAGAGTACCTGGTAAAAAGGTCCATAACAGTAGATCCGACCGTTGGATCGCTCTAAAATTTTTTTCACGAGTTTACGGAGGCTGTTTTACTTGGAGTAGCGTGGAATCAGTACCCTACTCCGACGATGCCCAGTCGGACCTTACCGCCGACATGCCTATAGTACCGGGTAAAAAGGTCTAGAACAGTAGATCCGACCGTTGGATCGCTCTAAAATTTTTTTCACGAGTTTCCGGACGCTGTTTTACTTGGAGTAGCGTGGAATCAGTACCGCACTCCGACGATGTCTGGTCGTGCCTTAACACCGACAGGAGTAGAGTACCCGCTCAAAAGGTCCATAACTGTAGATCCGACCGTGGGATCGATCTAAAATTTTTTTCACGACTTTCGGGAAGCTGTTTTACTTCTAGTAGCGTGTAATCAGAACCGCACTCCGACGCTGTCCGGTCGGGGCTTAACACCGACAGGAGTAGAGTACCCGCTCAAAAGGTCCATAACTGTAGATCCGATCGTGGGATCGGTCTCAAATTTCTTTCACGACTTTCTGGAGGCTGTTTTACTTCTAGTAGCGTGTAATCAGAACCGCACTCCGACGCTGTCGGTCGGGCCTTACCACCGACATGACTAGAGTACCGGCTCAAAAGGTCCATAACAATAGATCCGACCGTTGGATCGCTATAAAAGTTTTTTCACGAGTTTTCGGAGGCTGTTTTACTTGGAGTAGCGTGGAATCAGTACCCTACTCCGACAATGCCCCGTCGGACCTTACCGTCGACATGCCTATAGTACCGGGTAAAAAGGTCTACAACAGTAGATCTGACCGTTGGATCGCTCTAAAATTTTTTTCACGAGTTTCCGGAAGCTGTTTTACTTCGAGTAGCGTGGAATCAGTACCGCACTCCGACGATGTCCGGTCGGGCCTGAACACCGACAGGAGTAGAGTACCCGCTCAAAAGGCCCATAACTATAGATCGGACCGTTGGATCGGTCTAAAAGTTTTTTCACGATTTTCCGGAGGCTGTTTTACTTGGAGTAGCTTGGAATCAGTACCCCACTCCAACGGTACCAGTCGGACCTTACCTCGGACACGACTAGAGGGCAGGGTAAAAAGTTCCATAACAATATATCCGACCGTTGGATCGCTTTAAAATTTTTTTCACGAGTTTCCGGAAGCTGTTTTACTTGGAGTAGCTTGGAATCAGTACCGCACTCCGACGATGTCCGGTCGGGCCTTAACACCGACATGAGTAGAGTACCCGCTCAAAAGGTCCATAACTGTAGATCCGACCGTGGGATCGGTCTAACATTTCTTTCACGACTTTCTGGAGGCTGTTTTACTTCTAGTAGCGTGTAATCAGAACCGCACTCCGACGCTGTCCGGTCGGGCCTTACCACCGACATGACTAGAGTACCGGCTCAAAAGGTCCATAACAATAGATCCGACCGTTGGATCGCTATAAAAGTTTTTTCACGAGTTTTCGGAGGCTGTTTTACTTGGAGTAGCGTGGAATCAGTACCCTACTCCGACAATGCCCCGTCGGACCTTACCGCCGACATGCCTATAGTACCGGGTAAAAAGGTCTACAACAGTAGATCCGACCATTGGATCGCTCTAAAATTTTTTTCACGAGTTTCCGGAAGCTCTTTTACTTGGAGTAGCGTGGAATCAGTACCGCACTCCGACGATGTCCGGTCGGGCCTTAACACCGACAGGAGTAGAGTACCCGCTCAAAAGGCCCATAACTATAGATCGGACCGTTGGATCGGTCTAAAATTTTTTTCACGAGTTTCCGGAGGCTGTTTTACTTTGAGTAGCTTGGAATCAGCACCCCACTCGAACGATGCCAGTCGGAGCTTACCACGGACACGACTAGAGGGCCGGCTCAAAAGGTCCATCACAATAGATCCGACCGTTGGATCGCTATAAAAGTTTTTTCACGAGTTTCCGGAGGCTGTTTTACTTGGAGTAGCGTGGAATCAGTACCTTACTCCGACGATGCCAGTTGGACCTTACCGCCGAGATGCCTATAGTACCGGGTAAAAAGGTCTAGAACAGTAGATCCGACCGTTGGATTGCTCTAAAATTTTTTTCACGAGTTTCCGGAAGCTGTTTTACTTCGAGTAGCGTGGAATCAGTACCGCACTCCGACGATGTCCGGTCGGGCCTTAACACCGACAGGAGTAGAGTACCCGCTCAAAAGGTCCATAACTGTAGATCCGACCGTGGGATCGGTCTCAAATTTCTTTCACGACTTTCTGGAGGCTGTTTTACTTCTAGTAGCGTGTAATCAGAACCGCACTCCGACGCTGTCCGGTCGGGCCTTACCACCGACATGACTAGAGTACCGGCTCAAAAGGTCCATAACAATAGATGCGACCATTGGATCGCTATAAAAGTTTTTTCATGAGTTTTCGGAGGCTGTTTTACTTGGAGTAGCGTGGAATCAGTACCGTACTCCGACGTTGCCCAGTCGGACCTTACCGCCGACATGACTAGAGTACCGGGTAAAAAGGTCTAGAACAGTAGATCCGACCGTTGGATCGCTCTAAAATTTTTTTCACGAGTTTCCGGAAGCTCTTTTACTTGGAGTAGCGTGGAATCAGTACCGCACTTCGACGATGTCCGGTCGGGCCTTAACACCGACTGGAGTAGAGTACCCGCTCAAAAGGTCCATAACTGTAGATCCGACCGTGGGATCGGTCTAAAATTTCTTTCACGACTTTCTGGAGGCTGTTTTACTTCTAGTAGCGTGTAATCAGAACCGCACTCCGACGCTGTCCGGTCGGCCCTTACCACCGACATGACTAGAGTACCGGCTCAAAAGGTCCATAACAATAGATCCGACCGTTGGATCGCTATAAAAGTTTTTTCACGAGTTTTCGGAGGCTGTTTTACTTGGAGTAGCGTGGAATCAGTACCCTACTCCGACAATGCCCCGTCGGACCTTACCGCCGACATGCCTATAGTACCGGGTAAAAAGGTCTACAACAGTAGATCCGACCGTTGGATCGCTCTAAAATTTTTTTCACGAGTTTTCGGAAGCTGTTTTACTTGGAGTAGCGTGGAATCAGTACCGCACTCCGACGATGTCCGTTCGGGCCTTAACACCGACAGGAGTAGAGTACCCGCTCAAAAGGCCCATAACTATAGATCGGACCGTTGGATCGGTCTAAAATTTTTTTCACGAGTTTCCGGAGGCTGTTTTACTTTGAGTAGCTTGGAATCAGCACCCCACTCGAACGATGCCAGTCGGAGCTTACCACGGACACGACTAGAGGGCCGGCTCAAAAGGTCCATCACAATAGATCCGACCGTTGGATCGCTATAAAAGTTTTTTCACGAGTTTCCGGAGGCTGTTTTACTTGGAGTAGCGTGGAATCAGTACCTTACTCCGACGATGCCAGTTGGACCTTACCGCCGAGATGCCTATAGTACCGGGTAAAAAGGTCTAGAACAGTAGATCCGACCGTTGGATCGCTCTAAAATTTTTTTCACGAGTTTCCGGAAGCTGTTTTACTTCGAGTAGCGTGGAATCAGTACCGCACTCCGACGATGTCCGGTCGGGCCTTAACACCGACAGGAGTAGAGTACCCGCTCAAAAGGTCCATAACTGTAGATCCGACCGTGGGATCGGTCTAAAATTTCTTTCACGACTTTCTGGAGGCTGTTTTACTTCTAGTAGCGTGTAATCAGAACCGCACTCCGACGCTGTCCGGTCGGGCCTTACCACCGACATGACTAGAGTACCGGCTCAAAAGGTCCATAACAATAGATCCGACCGTTGGATCGCTATAAAAGTTTTTTCACGAGTTTTCGGAGGCTGTTTTACTTTGAGTAGCTTGGAATCAGCACCCCACTCGAACGATGCCAGTCGGAGCTTACCACGGACACGACTAGAGGGCCGGGTCAAAAGGTCCATCACAATAGATCCGACCGTTGGATCGCTATAAAAGTTTTTTCACGAGTTTCCGGAGGCTGTTTTACTTGGAGTAGCGTGGAATCAGTACCTTACTCCGACGATGCCAGTTGGACCTTACCGCCGAGATGCCTATAGTACCGGGTAAAAAGGTCTAGAACAGTAGATCCGACCGTTGGATCGCTCTAAAATTTTTTTCACGAGTTTCCGGAAGCTGTTTTACTTCGAGTAGCGTGGAATCAGTACCGCACTCCGACGATGTCCGGTCGGGCCTTAACACCGACAGGAGTAGAGTACCCGCTCAAAAGGTCCATAACTGTAGATCCGACCGTGGGATCGGTCTAAAATTTCTTTCACGACTTTCTGGAGGCTGTTTTACTTCTAGTAGCGTGTAATCAGAACCGCACTCCGACGCTGTCCGGTCGGGCCTTACCACCGACATGACTAGAGTACCGGCTCAAAAGGTCCATAACAATAGATGCGACCATTGGATCGCTATAAAAGTTTTTTCATGAGTTTTCGGAGGCTGTTTTACTTGGAGTAGCGTGGAATCAGTACCGTACTCCGACGTTGCCCAGTCGGACCTTACCGCCGACATGCCTAGAGTACCTGGTAAAAAGGTCCATAACAGTAGATCCGACCGTTGGATCGCTCTAAAATTTTTTTCACGAGTTTTCGGAGGCTGTTTTACTTGGAGTAGCGTGGAATCAGTACCGTACTCCGACGTTGCCCAGTCGGACCTTACCGCCGACATGCCTAGAGTACCTGGTAAAAAGGTCCATAACAGTAGATCCGACCGTTGGATCGCTCTAAAATTTTTTTCACGAGTTTACGGAGGCTGTTTTACTTGGAGTAGCGTGGAATCAGTACCCTACTCCGACGATGCCCAGTCGGACCTTACCGCCGACATGCCTATAGTACCGGGTAAAAAGGTCTAGAACAGTAGATCCGACCGTTGGATCGCTCTAAAATTTTTTTCACGAGTTTCCGGACGCTGTTTTACTTGGAGTAGCGTGGAATCAGTACCGCACTCCGACGATGTCTGGTCGGGCCTTAACACCGACAGGAGTAGAGTACCCGCTCAAAAGGTCCATAACTGTAGATCCGACCGTGGGATCGATCTAAAATTTTTTTCACGACTTTCGGGAAGCTGTTTTACTTCTAGTAGCGTGTAATCAGAACCGCACTCCGACGCTGTCCGATCGGGGCTTAACACCGACAGGAGTAGAGTACCCGCTCAAAAGGTCCATAACTGTAGATCCGATCGTGGGATCGGTCTCAAATTTCTTTCACGACTTTCTGGAGGCTGTTTTACTTCTAGTAGAGTGTAATCAGAACCGCACTCCGACGCTGTCCGGTCGGGCCTTACCACCGACATGACTAGAGTACCGGCTCAAAAGGTCCATAACAATAGATCCGACCGTTGGATCGCTATAAAAGTTTTTTCACGAGTTTTCGGAGGCTGTTTTACTTGGAGTAGCGTGGAATCAGTACCCTACTCCGACAATGCCCCGTCGGACCTTACCGCCGACATGCCTATAGTACCGGGTAAAAAGGTCTACAACAGTAGATCTGACCGTTGGATCGCTCTAAAATTTTTTTCACGAGTTTCCGGAAGCTGTTTTACTTCGAGTAGCGTGGAATCAGTACCGCACTCCGACGATGTCCGGTCGGGCCTGAACACCGACAGGAGTAGAATACCCGCTCAAAAGGCCCATAACTATAGATCGGACCGTTGGATCGGTCTAAAAGTTTTTTCACGATTTTCCGGAGGCTGTTTTACTTGGAGTAGCTTGGAATCAGTACCCCACTCCAACGGTACCAGTCGGACCTTACCTCGGACACGACTAGAGGGCAGGGTAAAAAGTTCCATAACAATATATCCGACCGTTGGATCGCTTTAAAATTTTTTTCACGAGTTTCCAGAAGCTGTTTTACTTGGAGTAGCTTGGAATCAGTACCGCACTCCGACGATGTCCGGTCGGGCCTTAACACCGACATGAGTAGAGTACCGGCTCAAAAGGTCCATAACTATTGATCCGACCGTTGGATCGGTCTAAAATTTTTTTCACGACTTTCCGGAGGCTGTTTTACTTCGAGTAGCGTGTAATCAGAACTGCACTCCGATGCTCTCCGGTTGGGCCTTATCATCGACATGACTAAAGTAACGGCTCAAAAGGTCCATAACAATAGATCCGACCGTTGGATCGCTATAAAAGTTTTTTCACGAGTTTTGCGGAGACTGTTTTTCTTTGAGTGGCGTGGAATCAGTACCGTACTCTGATGATGCCCAGTCGGACCTTACCGCCGACATGACTAGAGTACCTAGTAAAAAGGTCCATAACAGTAGATCCGACCGTTGGATCGCTCTAAAATTTTTTTCACGAGTTTCCGGAAGCTGTTTTACTTGGAGTAGCGTGGAATCAGTACCGCACTCCGACGATGTCCGGTCGGGCCTTAACACCGACAGGAGTAGAGTACCCTCTCAAAAGGTCCATAACTATAGATCCGACCGTTGGATCGGTCTAAAATTTTTTTCAGGACTTTCCGGAGGCTGTTTTACTTGGAGTAGCTTGGAATCAGCACCCCACTCCAACGGTGCCAGTCGGACCTTACCGCGGACACGACTAGAGGGCCGGGTCAAAAGGTCCATAACAATACATCCGACAGTTGGATCGCTATAAAAGTTTTTTCACGAGTTTTCGGAGGCTGTTTTACTTGGAGTAGCGTGGAATCAGTACCGTACTCCGTTGATGCCAGTCGGACCTTACCGCCGACATGCCTAGAGTACCGGGTAAAAAGGTCCATAACAGTAGATCCGACCATTGGATCGCTCTAAAATTTTTTTTACGAGTTTCCGGAAGCTCTTTTACTTCGAGTAGCGTGTAATCAGAACCGCACTCCGACGCTGTCCGGTCGGGCTTCACTACCGACATGACTAGAATACCGGCTCAAAAGGTCCATAACAATAGATGCGACCGTTGGATCGCTATAAAAGTTTTTTCACGAGTTTTCGGAGGCTGTTTTACTTGGAGTAGCGTGGAATCAGTACCGTACTCCGACGTTGCCCAGTCGGACCTTACCGCCGACATGCCTAGAGTGCCTGGTAAAAAGGTCCATAACAGTAGATCCGACCGTTGGATCGCTCTAAAATTTTTTTCACGAGTTTCCGGAGGCTGTTTTACTTGGAGTAGCGTGGAATCAGTACCCTACTCCGACGATGCCCAGTCGGACCTTACCGCCGACATGCCTATAGTACCGGGTAAAAAGGTCTAGAACAGTAGATCCGACCGTTGGATCGCTCTAAAATTTTTTTCACGAGTTTCCGGAAGCTGTTTTACTTGGAGTAGCGTGGAATCAGTACCGCACTCCGACGATGTCTGGTCGGGCCTTAACACCGACAGTAGTAGAGTACCCGCTCAAAAGGTCCATAACTATAGATCGGACCGTTGGATCGGTCTAAAATTTTTTTCACGACTTTCCGGAGGCTCTTTTACTTCGAGTAGCGTGTAATCAAAACCGCACTCCGACGCTGTCCGGTCGGGCTTTACTACCGACATGACTAGAATACCAGCTCAAAAGGTCCATAACAATAGATGCGACCGTTGGATCGCTATAAAAGTTTTTTCACGAGTTTTCGGAGGCTGTTTTACTTGGAGTAGCGTGGAATCAGTACCGTACTCCGACGTTGCCCAGTCGGACCTTACCGCCGACATGCCTAGAGTACCTGGTAAAAAGGTCCATAACAGTAGATCCGACCGTTGGATCGCTCTAAAATTTTTTTCACGAGTTTCCGGAGGCTGTTTTACTTGGAGTAGCGTGGAATCAGTACCCTACTCCGACGTTGCCCAGTCGGACCTTACCGCCGACATGCCTAGAGTACCTGGTAAAAAGGTCCATAACAGTAGATCCGACCGTTGGATCGCTCTAAAATTTTTTTCACGAGTTTCCGGAGGCTGTTTTACTTGGAGTAGCGTGGAATCAGTACCCTACTCCGACGATGCCCAGTCGGACCTTACCGCCGACAGGAGCAGAGTACCCGCTCAAAAGGTCCATAACTGTAGATCCGACCGTGGGATCGATCTAAAATTTTTTTCACGACTTTCGGGAAGCTGTTTTACTTCTAGTAGCGTGTAATCAGAACCGCACTCCGACGCTGTCCGGTCGGGGCTTAACACCGACAGGAGTAGAGTACCCGCTCAAAAGGTCCATAACTGTAGATCCGATCGTGGGATCGGTCTAAAATTTCTTTCACGACTTTCTGGAGGCTGTTTTACTTCTAGTAACGTGTAATCAGAACCGCACTCCGACGCTGTCCGGTCGGGCCTTACCACCGACATGACTAGAGTACCGGCTCAAAAGGTCCATAACAATAGATCCGACCGTTGGATCGCTATAAAAGTTTTTTCACGAGTTTTCGGAGGCTGTTTTACTTGGAGTAGCGTGGAATCAGTACCCTACTCCGACAATGCCCCGTCGGACCTTACCGCCGACATGCCTATAGTACCGGGTAAAAAGGTCTACAACAGTAGATCTGACCGTTGGATCGCTCTAAAATTTTTTTCACGAGTTTCCGGAAGCTGTTTTACTTCGAGTAGCGTGGAATCAGTACCGCACTCCGACGATGTCCGTTTGGGCCTTAACACCGACAGGAGTAGAGTACCCGCTCAAAAGGCCCATAACTATAGATCGGACCGTTGGATCGGTCTAAAATTTTTTTCACGAGTTTCCGAAGGCTGTTTTACTTGGAGTAGCTTGGAATCAGCACCCCACTCCAACGATGCCAGTCGGAGCTTACCACGGACACGACTAGAGGGCCGGGTCAAAAGGTCCATAACAATAGATGCGACCGTTGGATCGCTATAAAAGTTTTTTCACGAGTTTTCGGAGGCTGTTTTACTTGGAGTAGCGTGGAATCAGTACCGTACTCTGACGTTGCCCAGTCGGACCTTACCGCCGACATGACTAGAGTACCTGGTAAAAAGGTCCATAACAGTAGATCCGACCGTTGGATCGCTCTAAAATTTTTTTCACGAGTTTTCGGAAGCTGTTTTACTTGGAGTAGCGTGGAATCAGTACCGCACTCCGACGATGTCCGGTCGGGCCTTAACACCGACAGGAGTAGAGTACCCGCTCAAAAGGTCCATAACTGTAGATCGGACCGTGGGATCGGTCTAAAATTTCTTTCACGACTTTCGGGAGGTTGTTTTACTTCTAGTAGCGTGCAATCAGAACCGCACTGCGACGCTGTCCGGTGGGGCCTTACCACCGACATGACTAGAGTACCGGCTTAAAAGGTCCATAATAATAGATCCGACCGTTGGATCGCTATAAAAGTTTTTTCACGAGTTTTCAGAGGCTGTTTTACTTGGAGTAGCGTGTAATCAGTACCATACTCCGACGCTGACCCGTCGGACCTTACCGCTGAAATGCCTATAGTATCGGGTGAAAAGGTCCATAACAATAGATCCGACCGTTGGATCGCTATAAAAGTTTTTTCATGAGTTTTTAGAGGCTGTTTTACTTGGAGTAGCGTGGAATCAGTACCATACTCCGACGCTGCCCCGTCGGACCTTACCGCCGAAATGCCTATAGTATCGGGTAAAAAGGTCTAGAACAATAGATCCGACCGTTGGATCGCTCTAAAATTTTTTTCACGAGTTTCCAGAAGCTGTTTTACTTGGAGTAGCGTGGAATCAGTACCGCACTCCGACGATGTCTGGTCGGGCCTGAACACCGACAAGAGTAGAGTACCCGCTCAAAAGGTCCATAACTATAGATCGGACCATTGGATCGGTCTAAAAGTTTTTTCACGAGTTTCCGGAGGCTGTTTTACTTGGAGTAGCGTGGAATCAGTACCGCAATCCGTCGATGTCCGGTCGGGCCTTAACATCGACAAGAGTAGAGTACCCGCTCAAAAGGTCCATAACTATAGATCCGACCGTTGGATCGGTCTAAAATTTTTTTCACGACTTTCCGGAGGCTGTTTTACTTGGAGTAGCTTGGAATCAGCACCCCACTCCAACGATGCCAGTCGGAGCTTACCACGGACACGACTAGAGGGCCGGGACAAAAGGTCCATCACAATAGATCCGACCGTTGGATCGCTATAAAAGTTTTTTCACGACTTTCCGGAGGCTGTTTTACTTGCAGTAGCGTGGAATCAGTACCATACTCCGACGATGCCCAGTCGGACCTTCCGCCGACATGCCTATAGTACCGGGTAAAAAGGTCTAGAACAGTAGATCCGACCGTTGGATCGGTCTAAAAGTTTTTTCACGAGTTTCCGGAGGCTGTTTTACTTGGAGTAGGTTGGAATCCGTACCCCACTCCAACGATACCAGTCGGACCTTACCTCGGACACGACTAGAGGGCAGGGTAAAAAGTTCCATAACAATATATCCGACCGTTGGATCGCTTTAAAATTTTTTTCACGAGTTTCCGGAAGCTGTTTTACTTGGAGTAGCTTGGAATCAGTACCGCACTCCGACGATGTCCGGTCGGGCCTTAACACCGACATGAGTAGAGTACCGGCTCAAAAGGTCCATAACTATTGATCCGACCGTTGGATCGGTCTAAAATTTTTTTCACGACTTTCCGGAGGCTGTTTTACTTCGAGTAGCGTGTAATCAGAACTGCACTCCGATTTCTTCCGGTCGGGCCTTATCATCGACATGACTAAAGTACCGGCTCAAAAGGTCCATAACAATAGATCCGACCGTTGGATCGCTATAAAAGTTTTTTCACGAGTTTTGCGGAGGCTGTTTTCCTTTGAGTGGCGTGGAATCAGTACCGCAATCCGTCGATGTCCGGTCGGGCCTTAACATCGACAGGAGTAGAGTACCCGCTCAAAAGGTCCATAACTATAGATCCGACCGTTGGATCGGTCTAAAATTTTTTTCACGACTTTCCGGAGGCTGTTTTACTTGGAGTAGATTGGAATCAGCACCCCACTCCAACGATGCCGGTCGGAGCTTACCACGGACACGACTAGAGGGCGGGTCAAAAGGTCCATCACAATAGATCCGACCGTTGGATCGCTATAAAAGTTTTTTAACGAGTTTTCGGAGGCTGTTTTGCTTGGAGTAGCGTGGAATCAGTATCGTACTCCGACGTTGCGCAGTCGGACCTTACCGCCGACATGACTAGAGTACCTGGTAAAAAGGTCCATAACAGTAGATTCGACCGTTGGATCGCTCTAAAATTTTTTTCACGAGTTTCCGGAAGCTGCTTTCCTTGGAGTAGCGTGGAATCAGTACCGCACTCCGACGATGTCCGGTCGGGCCTTAACACCGACAGGAGTAGAGTACCCGCTCAAAAGGTCCATAACTGTAGATCCGACCGTGGGATCGGTCTAAAATTTTTTTCACGACTTTCGGGAGGTTGTTTTACTTCTAGTAGCGTGTAATCAGAACCGCACTCCGACGCTGTCCGGTCGGGGCTTAACACCGACAGGAGTAGAGTACCGGCTCAAAAGGTCCATAACTATAGATCCGACCGTTGGATCGGTCTAAAATTTTTTTCACGACTTGTCGGAGGCTGTTTTACTTCGAGTAGCGTGTAATCAGAACCGCACTCCGACGCTGTCCGGTCGGGCCTTACCATCGACATGACTAGAGTACCGGCTCAAAACGTCCATAACAATAGATCCGACCGTTGGATCGCTATAAAAGTTTTTTCACCAGTTTGCGGAGGCTGTTTTACTTGGAGTAGCGTGGAATCAGCACCCCACTCGAACGATGCCAGTCGGAGCTTACCGCCGACATGACTAGAGTACCTGGTAAAAAGGTCCATAACAGTAGATCCGACCGTTGGATCGCTCTAAAAATTTTTTCACGAGTTTCGGAGGCTGTTTTACTTGGAGTAGCGTGGAATCAGTACCCTACTCCGACGATGCCCAGTCGGACCTTACCGCCGACATGCCTATAGTACCGGGTAAAAAGGTCTAGAACAGTAGATCCGACCGTTGGATCGCTCTAAAATTTTTTTCACGAGTTTCCGGAAGCTGTTTTACTTGGAGTAGCGTGGAATCAGTACCGCACTCCGACGATGTCTGGTCGGGCCTTAACACCGACAGGAGTAGAGTACCCGCTCAAAAGGTCCATAACTGTAGATCCGACCGTGGGATCGATCTAAAATTTTTTTTACGACTTTCGGGAGGCTGTTTTACTTCTAGTAGCGTGTAATCAGAACCGCACTCCGACGCTGTCCGGTCGGGCTTAACACCGACAAGAGTAGAGTACCCGCTCAAAAGGTCCATAACTATAGATCCGACCGTTGGATCGCTATAAAAGTTTTTTAACGAGTTTCCGGAGGCTGTTTTACTTGGACTAGCTTGGAATCAGTACCGTACTCCGACGATGCCCAGTCGCCCTGACCGCCGACATGACTAGAGTACCGGGTAAAAAGGTCCATAACAGTAGATCCGACCGTTGGATCGGTCTAAAATTTTTTTCACGAGTTTCCGGAAGCTTCTTTACTTCGAGTAGCGTGTAATCAGAACCGCACTCCAACGCTGTCCGGTCGGGCCTTACCATCGACATGACTAGAGTACCGGCTCAAAAGGTCCATCACAATAGATCCGACCGTTGGATCGCTATAAAAGTTTTTTCACGAGTTTTTGGAGGCTGTTTTGCTTGGAGTAGCGTGGAATCAGTATCGTACTCCGACGTTGCGCAGTCGGACCTTACCGCCGACATGACTAGAGTACCTGGTAAAAAGGTCCATAACAGTAGATTCGACCGTTGGATCGCTTTAAAAATTTTTTTCACGAGTTTCCGGAAGCTGTTTTCCTTGGAGTAGCGTGGAATCAGTACCGCACTCGGACGATGTCCGGTCGGGCCTTAACACCGACAGGAGTAGAGTACCCGCTCAAAACGTCCATAACTGTAGATCCGACCGTGGGATCGGTCTAAAATTTTTTTCACGACTTTCGGGAGGTTGTTTTACTTCTAGTAGCGTGTAATCAGAACCGCACTCCGACGCTGTCCGGTCGGGGCTTAACACCGACAGGAGTAGAGTATCGGCTCAAAAGGTCCATAACTATAGATCCGACCGTTGGATCGGTCTAAAATTTTTTTCACGACTTGCCGGAGGCTGTTTTACTTCGAGTAGCGTGTACTCAGAACCGCACTCCGACGCTGTCCGGTCGGGCCTTACCATCGACATGACTAGAGTACCGGCTCAAAACGTCCATAACAATAGATCCGACCGTTGGATCGCTATAAAAGTTTTTTCACGAGTTTGCGGAGGCTGTTTTACTTGGAGTAGCGTGGAATCAGTACCGTACTCCGACGTTGCCCAGTCGGGACCTTACCGCCGACATGACTAGAGTACCTGGTAAAAAGGTCCATAACAATAGATCCGACCGTTGGATCGCTCTAAAATTTTTTTCACGAGTTTCCGGAAGCTGTTTTACATGGAGTAGCGTGAATCAGCACCCCACTCGAACGATGCCAGTCGGAGCTTACCGCCGACATGACTAGAGTACCTGGTAAAAAGGTCCATAACAGTAGATCCGACCGTTGGATCGCTCTAAAATTTTTTCACGAGTTTCCGGAGGCTGTTTTACTTGGAGTAGCGTGGAATCAGTACCCTAACTCCGACGATGCCCAGTCGGACCTTACCGCCGACATGCCTATAGTACCGGGTAAAAAGGTCTAGAACAGTAGATCCGACCGTTGGATCGCTCTAAAATTTTTTTCACGAGTTTCCGGAAGCTGTTTTACTTGGAGTAGCGTGGAATCAGTACCGCACTCCGACGATGTCTGGTCGGGCCTTAACACCGACAGGAGTAGAGTACCCGCTCAAAAGGTCCATAACTGTAGATCGACCGTGGGATCGATCTAAAATTTTTTTTACGACTTTCGGGAGGCGGTTTTACTTCTAGTAGCGTGTAATCAGAACCGCACTCCGACGCTGTCCGTCGGGGCTTAACACGACAAGAGTAGAGTACCCGCTCAAAAGGTCCATAACTATAGATCCGACCGTTGGATCGCTATAAAAGTTTTTTACGAGTTTCGGAGGCTGTTTTACTTGGACTAGCTTGGAATCAGTACCGTACTCCGACGATGCCCAGTCGCCCTTACCGCCGACATGACTAGAGTACCGGGTAAAAAGGTCCATAACAGTAGATCCGACCGTTGGATCGGTCTAAAATTTTTTTCACGAGTTTCCGGAAGCTTCTTTACTTCGAGTAGCGTGTAATCAGAAACGCACTCCAACGCTGTCCGGTCGGGCCTTACCATCGACATGACTAGAGTACGGCTCAAAAGGTCCATCACAAGAGATCCGACCGTTGGATCGCAATAAAAGTTTTTTCACGAGTTTTCGGAGGCTGTTTTGCTTGGAGTAGCGTGGAATCAGTATCGTACTCCGACGTTGCGCAGTCGGACCTTACCGCCGACATGACTAGAGTACCTGGTAAAAAGGTCCATAACAGTAGATTCGACCGTTGGATCGCTCTAAAATTTTTTTCACGAGTTTCCGGAAGCTGTTTTCCTTGGAGTAGCGTGGAATCAGTACCGCACTCGGACGATGTCCGGTCGGGCCTTACACCGACAGGAGTAGAGTACCCGCTCAAAACGTCCATAACTGTAGATCCGACGTGGGATCGGATCTAAATTTTTTTCACGACTTTCGGGAGG
>CM055354.1:2357438-2369320 GCA_029228515.1 Populus alba x Populus x berolinensis | reverse complement strand
CATCGTCGGAGTGGTACTGATTCCCAGCTACTCCAACTAAAACAGCCTGTGGAAACTCGTGAAAAAACTTTAATAGAGCGATCCCAACGGTCGATTCTATTCTTATGGACCTTTTTTGCCGGTACACTAGTAATGGCGGAGGTAAGGCCCTACCGGACAGCGTCGGAGTGTGGTTCTGATTACACGCAAATCGAAGTAAAACAGCCTCCAGAAAGACGTGAAAAAATTTTAGACCGATCCAATGGTCAGAATCTATAGTTATGGACCTTTGTTAGCGGGTACTCCACTCCTCTCGGTGTTGAGGCCCGACCTGACAATCGTCGGAGTGCGGTAACTGATTCCACGCTACTCCAAGTAAAGACAGCTTCCGGCAACTCCGCAAAAAAAATTTTAGAAGCGATCCAACGGTCAGGATCTATTGTTATGGAACCTTTTTACCTGGCCCTCTAGTCCGTGTCAGTGGTAAGGTCCCGACTGGCATCGATGGAGTGGGGTACTGATTCCAAGCTTACTCCAACTAAAACAGCCTGTTGGAAACTCGTGAAAAAACTTTTATAGCGATCCAACGGTCGGATCTATTCTTATGGACCTTTTGTGCCGGAACTCTAGTCATGGCGGTGTGTAAGAGCCGACCGGACAGTGTCGGAGTGCGTTTCTAGATTACACGCTAATCGAAGTAAAACAGCCCCCAGAAAGTCGTCAAAAAAATTTTAGACCGATCCCAACGGTCGGATCTATAGTTTATGGACCTTTTGAGCCGATACCCCTACTCCTGTCGGTGTTAAGGCCCGACCGGACATCGTCGGAGTGCGGTACTGATTCCACGCTACTCCAAAGTAAAACAGCATCCGGAAACTCTCAAAAAAAATTTTCGAGGCGAACCAACGGTAGCATCTACTGTTATGGAACCTTTTTACCCGCTACTCTAGTCATGTCGGCGGTAAGGTCACGACTGTGCATCGTCGGAGTACGGTACTGATACCATGCTACTCCAAGTAAAACAGGCTCCGTTCAAACTCGTGAAATAAACCTTTTTATAGCGATCCAACGGTCGGATCTAATTATTATCGACCTTTTGAGCCTGGTACTCTAGTCATGGTCGCTAGGTAAGGCCCGACCGGACAGCGTCGGAGTGCGGTTCTGATTACAACTCTACTCAGAAGTAAAAACAGCCTCCAGAAAAGTCATGAAAAAAATTTTAGACTGATCCAAAACCGTCGGATCTATAGTTATGGACCTTTTGAGCCGGTACTCTACTCATGTCCGTGTATAAGGCCCGACCGAACATACGTCCGGAGTGCGGTACTGATTCCACGCTACTCCAAGGTAAAAACATCTGTCCGAAAACTCGCAAAAGAAAAATTTAGAGCGATCCAACGTAGCATCTACTGTTATGGACCTTTTACCCCGGTACTCTAAGTCCATGTCGGCGGTAAGGTCCGACTGTGCATCGTCGGAGTACGGTACTGATTCCACGCTACTCCAAAGTAAAAACAGCCTTCCGAAAACTGTCGTGAAATAAACTTTTATAGCGATCCAACGGTCAGATCTATTGATTATGGACCTTTGAGACGGTACTCTAGTCATGTCGGAGTAGAGGCCCGACCGGACAGCGTCGGTGTGCGGTTCTGATTAACACGCTACTCGAAGTAAAACACGAAAGAGCCTCCGGAAAAAAAAAAAAAGAAAAAAAGGGTCGTGAAAAAATTTTAGACCGATCCGAACGTCGGATCTATAGTTATAGGACCTTTTGAGCGTGGTACTCAACTCCTCTCAGGAGTTATAGGGCCCGACCGGAACATCGTCGGAGTGCGGTAAACTGATTCCACGCTACTCCAACTAAAACAGGCTTCTGGAAACTCAGTGAAAAAAAATATTTTTTTTTTAGAGTGATCCAACGTCGGATCTATTTGTTTAATGGACCTTTTTACCTTAACCCGGCCCACAAGTCGTGTCCGTGGTAAGGTCCGAACTGGCATCATTGGAGTGGGGTACATGATTCCAAGCTACTCCAAGTTAAAACACACTCCGTAAAACTCGTGAAAAAACCTTTTAATAGCGATCCAACGGTCGGATCTATTATTATCGAGCTTTTTATGAGCCGGTACCTCTAGTCATGTCGATGGTAAGAACCGATCGGACAGCGTCGGAGTGCGGTTCTTGATTCACTAATAAAACGCTACTCGAAGTTAAACAGCCTCCAGAAAGTCGTAACAAAATATATTTAGACCGATCCAACGGTCGGATCTATAGTTATGGACCTTTTGAGCCGGTACTCTACTCATGTCCGTGTTAAGGCCCGACCGGACATCGTCGGAGTGCGGTACTGATTTCAGGCTACTCCAAGTAAAACAGCTTCTGGAAACTCGCGAAAAAAATTTTAGAGCGATCCAACGGTCGAATCTACTGTTATGGACCTTTTTACCCGGTACTCTAGTCATGTCGGCGGTAAGGTCCGACTGGGCATCATCGGAGTACGGTACTGATTCCACGCTACTCAGAGTAAAACAGCCTCCGAAAACTCGTGAAAAAACTTTTATAGCGATCCAACGGTCGGATGTATTGTTATGGACCTTTTGAGACGGTACTCTAGTCATGTCGGTGGTAAGGCCCGACCGGACAACGTCGGAGTGCGGTTCTGATTACACGCTACTCGAAGTAAAACAGCCTCCAGAAAGTCGTGAAAAAATTTTAGACCGATCCAACGATCAGATCTATAGTTATGGACCTTTGCAGCCGGTACTCTACTCATGTCGGTGTTAAGGCCCGACAGGACATCGTCGGACTGCGGTACTGATTCCACGCTACTCCAAGTAAAACAGCTTCCGGAAACTCGTGAAAAAAATTTTAGAGTGATCCAACGGTCGGATCTACTGTTATGGACCTTTTTACCCGGTACTCTAGTCATGTCGGCGGTAAGGTCCGACTGGGCATCGTCGGAGTACGGTACTGATTCCACGCTACTCCAAGTAAAACAGCCTCCGAAAACTCGTGAAAAAACTTTTATAGCGATCCAACGAGCGGATCTATTGTTATGGACCTTTTGAGCCGGTACTCTAGTCTTGTCGGGGGTAAGGCCCGACCGGACAGCGTCGGTGTGCGGTTCTGATTACACGCTACTCGAAGTAAAACAGCCTCCGGAAAGTCGTGAAAAAAATTTTAGACCGATCCAACGGTCGGATCTATAGTTATGGACCTTTTGAGCGGGTACTCTACTCCTGTCGGTGTTCAGGCCCGACCGGACATCGTCGGAGTGCGGTACTGATTCCACGCTACTCCAAGTAAAACAACTTTCGGAAACTCGTGAAAAAAATTTTAGAGCGATCCAACTGTCGGATCAATTGTTATGGACCTTTTTACCTGGCCCTCTAGTCGTGTCTGTGGTAAGGTCCGACTGGCATCGTTGGAGTGGGGTACTGATTCCAAGCTACTCCAACTAAAACAGCCTGTGGAAACTCGTGAAAAAACTTTTATAGCGATCCAACGGTCGGATCTATTCTTATGGACCTTTTGTGCCGGTACTCTAGTAATGGCGGTGGTAAGGCCCGACCGGACAGCGTCGGAGTGTGGTTCTGATTACACGCAAATCGAAGTAAAACAGCCTCCAGAAAGTCGTGAAAAAATTTTAGACCGATCCAATGGTCGGATCTATAGTTATGGACCTTTTGACCGATACTCTACTCCTGTCGGTGTTAAGGCCCGACCGGACATCGTCGGAGTGCGGTACTGATTCCACGCTACTCCAAGTAAAACAGCTTCTGGAAACTTGTGAAAAAAATTTTAGAGCGATCCAACGGTCGGATCTATTGTTATGGACCTTTTTCCCGGCCCTCTAGTCGTGTCCGTGGTAAGGTCCGACTGGCATCGTTGGAGTGGGGTACTGATTCCAAGCTACTCCAAGTAAAACAGCCTCCGTAAACTCGTGAAAAAACTTTTATAGCGATCCAACAGTCGGATCTATTATTATCGAGCTTTTGAGCCGGTACTCTAGTCATGTCGATGGTAAGAACCGACCGGACAGCGTCGGAGTGCGGTTCTGATCACACGCTACTCGAAGTAAAACAGCCTCCGGAAAGTCGTGAAAAAAATTTTAGACCGATCCAACGGTCGGATCTATAGTTATGGACCTTTTGAGCGGGTACTCTACTCCTGTCGGTGTTCAGGCCCGACCGGACATCGTCGGAGTGCGGTACTGATTCCACGCTACTCCAAGTAAAACAACTTTCGGAAACTCGCAAAAAAAATTTTAGAGCGATCCAACGGTAGCATCTACTGTTATGGACCTTTTTACCCGGTACTCTAGTCATGTCGGCGGTAAGGTCCGACTGTGCATCGTCGGAGTACGGTACTGATTCCACGCTACTCAGAGTAAAACAGCCTCCGAAAACTCGTGAAAAAACTTTTATAGCGATCCAACGGTCGGATCTATTGTTATGGACCTTTTGAGACGGTACTCTAGTCATGTCGGAGGTAAGGCCCGACCGGACAGCGTCGGAGTGCGGTTCTGATTACACGCTACTCGAAGTAAAACAGCCTACGGAAAGTCGTGAAAAAAAATTTTAGACCGATCCAACGGTGGGATCTATAGTTATGGACCTTTTGAGCGGGTACTCTACTCCTCTCGGTGTTAAGGCCCGACCGGACATCGTCGGAGTGCGGTACTGATTCCACGCTACTCCAAGTAAAACAGCTTCTGGAAACTCGTGAAAAAAATTTTAGAGCGATCCAACGGTCGGATCTATTGTTATGGACCTTTTTCCCCGGCCCTCTAGTCGTGTCCGTGGTAAGGTCCGACTGGCATCGTTGGAGTGGGGTACGGATTCCAAGCTACTCCAAGTAAAACAGCCTCCGTAAACTCGTGAAAAAACTTTTATAGCGATCCAACGGTCGGATCTATTATTATCGACCTTTTGAGCCAGTACTCTAGTCATGTCGCTGGTAAGGCCCGACCGGACAGCGTCGGAGTGCGGTTCTGATTACACGCTACTCGAAGTAAAACAGCCTCCAGAAAGTCATGAAAAAAATTTTAGACTGATCCAACCGTCGGATCTATAGTTATGGACCTTTTGAGCCGGTACTCTACTCATGTCCGTATTAAGGCCCGACCGGACATCGTCGGAGTGCGGTACTAATTCCACGCTACTCCAAGTAAAACAGCTTCTGGAAACTCGCGAAAAAAATTTTAGAGCGATCCAACGGTCGAATCTATAGTTATGGACCTTTTGAGCGGGTACTCTACTCCTCTCGGTGTTGAGGCCCGACCGGACATCGTCGGAGTGCGGTACTGATTCCACGCTACTCCAAGAAAAACAGCTTCCGGAAACTCGTGAAAAAAATTTTAGAGCGATCCAACGGTCGGATCTATTGTTATGGACCTTTTTACCCGGCCCTCTAGTCGTGTCCGTGGTAAGGTCCGACAGGCATCGTTGGAGTGGGGTACTGATTCCAAGCTACTCCGAGTAAAACAGGCTCCGTAAACTCGTGAAATAACTTTTATAGCGATCCAACGGTCGGATCTATTATTATCGACCTTTTGAGCCAGTACTCTAGTCATGTCGCTGGTAAGGCCCGACCGGACAGCGTCGGAGTGCGGTTCTGATTACACGCTACTCGAAGTAAAACAGCCTCCAGAAAGTCATGAAAAAAATTTTAGACTGATCCAACCGTCGGATCTATAGTTATGGACCTTTTGAGCCGGTACTCTACTCATGTCCGTATTAAGGCCCGACCGGACATCGTCGGAGTGCGGTACTGATTCCACGCTACTCCAAGTAAAACAGCTTCCGAAAACTCGCAAAAAAATTTTTAGAGCGATCCAACGGTAGCATCTACTGTTATGGACCTTTTTACCCGGTACTCTAGTCATGTCGGCGGTAAGGTCCGACTGTGCATCGTCGGAGTACGGTACTGATTCCACGCTACTCAGAGTAAAACAGCCTCCGAAAACTCGTGAAAAAACTTTTATAGCGATCCAACGGTCGGATCTATTGTTATGGACCTTTTGAGACGGTACTCTAGTCATGTCGGAGGTAAGGCCCGACCGGACAGCGTCGGAGTGCGGTTCTGATTACACGCTACTCGAAGTAAAACAGCCTACGGAAAGTCGTGAAAAAAATTTTAGACCGATCCAACGGTCGGATCTATAGTTATGGACCTTTTGAGCGGGTACTCTACTCCTGTCGGTGTTAAGGCCCGACCGGACATCGTCGGAGTGCGGTACTGATTCCACGCTACTCCAAGTAAAACAGCTTCTGGAAACTCGTGAAAAAAATTTTAGAGCGATCCAACGGTCGGATCTATTGTTATGGACCTTTTTCCCCGGCCCTCTAGTCGTGTCCGTGGTAAGGTCCGACTGGCATCGTTGGAGTGGGGTACTGATTCCAAGCTACTCCAAGTAAAACAGCCTCCGTAAACTCGTGAAAAAACTTTTATAGCGATCCAACGGTCGGATCTATTATTATCGAGCTTTTGAGCCGGTACTCTAGTCATGTCGATGGTAAGAACCGACCGAACAGCGTCGGAGTGCGGTTCTGATCACACGCTACTCGAAGTAAAACAGCCTCCAGAAAGTTGTAAAAAATATTTTAGACCGATCCAACGGTCGGATCTATAGTTATGGACCTTTTGAGCCGGTACTCTACTCATGTCCGTGTTAAGGCCCGACCGGACATCGTCGGAGTGCGGTAACTGATTTCATGCTACTCCAAGTAAAAACAGCTTCCGGAAACTCGTGAAAAAAAATTTTAGAGTGATCCAACGGTCGGATCTACTGTTATGGACCTTTTTACCCGGTACTCTAGTCATGTCGGCGGTAAGGTCCGACTGGGCATCGTCGGAGTACGGTACTGATTTCACGCTACTCCAAGTAAAACAGCCTCCGAAAACTCGTGAAAAAACTTTTATAGTGATCCAACGGTCGGATCTACTGTTATGGACCTTTTAACCCGGTACTCTAGTCATGTCGGCGGTAAGGTCCGACTGGGCATCGTCGGAGTACGGTACTGATTTCACGCTACTCCAAGTAAAACAGCCTCCGAAAACTCGTGAAAAAACTTTTATAGCGATCCAACGAGCGGATCTATTGTTATGGACCTTTTGAGCCGGTACTCTAGTCTTGTCGGGGGTAAGGCCCGACCGGACAGCGTCGGTGTGCAGTTCTGATTACACGCTACTCGAAGTAAAACAGCCTCCGGAAAGTCGTGAAAAAAGTTTTAGACCGATCCAACGGTCGGATCTATAGTTATGGACCTTTTGAGCGGGTACTCTACTCCTGTCGGTGTTCAGGCCCGACCGGACATCGTCGGAGTGCGGTACTGATTCCACGCTACTCCAAGTAAAACAGCTTTCGGAAACTCGTGAAAAAAATTTTAGAGCGATCCAACGGTCGGATCTATTGTTATGGACCTTTTTACCTGGCCCTCTAGTCGTGTCTGTGGTAAGGTCCGACTGGCATCGTTGGAGTGGGGTACTGATTCCAAGCTACTCCAACTAAAACAGCCTGTGGAAACTCGTGAAAAAACTTTTATAGCGATCCAACGGTCGGATCTATTCTTATGGACCTTTTGTGCCGGTACTCTATTCATGGCGGTGGTAAGGCCCGACCGGACAGCGTCGGAGTGGTTCTGATTACACGCAAATCGAAGTAAAACAGCCTCCAGAAAGTCGTGAAAAAAATTTTAGACCGATCCCACGGTCGGATCTATAGTTATGGACCTTTTGACCGATACTCTACTCCTGTCGGTGTTAAGGCCCGACCGGACATCGTCGGAGTGCGGTACTGATTCCACGCTACTCCAAGTAAAACAGCTTCCGGAAACTCTCAAAAAAAATTTTAGAGCGATCCAACGGTAGCATCTACTGTTATGGACCTTTTTACCAGTACTCTAGTCATGTCGGCGGTAAGGTCCGACTGTGCATCGTCGGAGTACGGTACTGATTCCACGCTACTACTCCAAGTAAAACAGCCTCCGAAAACTCGTGAAAAAACTTTTATAGCGATCCAACGAGCGGATCTATTGTTATGGACCTTTTTACCCGGCCCTCTAGTCGTGTCCGTGGTAAGGTCCGACAGGCATCGTTGGAGTGGGGTACGGATTCCAAGCTACTCCAAGTAAAACAGCCTCCGTAAACTTGTGAAAAAACTTTTATAGCGATCCAACGGTCGGATCTATTATTATCGACCTTTTGAGCCGATACTCTAGTCATGTCGCTGGTAAGGCCCGACCGGACAGCGTCGGAGTGCGGTTCTGATCACACGCTACTCGAAGTAAAACAGCCTCCAGAAAGTCGTGAAAAAAATTTTAGACCGATCCAACGGTCGGATCTATAGTTATGGACCTTTTGAGCCGGTACTCTACTCATGTCGGTGTTAAGGCCCGACCGGACATCGTCGGAGTGCGGTACTGATTTCATGCTACTCCAAGTAAAACAGCTTCCGGAAACTCGCGAAAAAAATTTTAGAGCGATCCAACGGTCGAATCTACTGTTATGGACCTTTTTACCCGGTACTCTAGTCATGTCGCTGGTAAGGCCCGACCGGACAGCGTCGGAGTGCGGTTCTGATTACACGCTACTCGAAGTAAAACAGCCTCCAGAAAGTCGTGAAAAAAATTTTAGACCGATCCAACGGTCGGATCTATAGTTATGGACCTTTTGAGCCGGTACTCTACTCATGTCGGTGTTAAGGCCCGACCGGACATCGTCGGAGTGCGGTACTGATTCCACGCTACTCTAAGTAAAACAGCTTCCGGAAACTCGCAAAAAAAATTTTAGAGCGATCCAACGGTCGGATCTATTGTTATGGACCTTTTTACCTGGCCCTCTAGTCGTGTCCGTGGTAAGGTCCGACTGGCATCGCTGGAGTGGGGTACGGATTCCAAGCTACTCCAAGTAAAACAGCCTGCGGAAACTCGTGAAAAAACTTTTATAGCGATCCAACGGTCGGATCTATTGTTATGGACCTTTTGAGACGGTACTCTAGTCATGTCGGAGGTAAGGCCCGACCGGACAGCGTCGGAGAGCTGTTCTGATTACACGCTACTCGAAGGAAAACAGCCTCCGGAAAGTCGTGAAAAACATTTTAGACCGATCCAACGGTCGGATCTATTCTTATGGACCTTTTGAGCCGGTACTCTAGTCATGTCAATGGTAAGGCCCGACCGGACAGCGTCGGAGAGCGGTTCTGATTACACGCTACTCGAAGGAAAACAGCCTCCGGAAAGTCGTGAAAAACATTTTAGACCGATCCAACGGTCGGATCTATAGTTATGGACCTTTTCAGCCGGTACTCTACTCATGTCGGTGTTAAGGCCCGACCGGACATCGTCGGACTGCGGTACTGATTCCACGCTACTCCAAGTAAAACAGCTTCCGGAAACTCGTGAAAAAAATTATAGAGCGATCCATCGGTCGGATCTACTGTTATTGACCTTTTTTACCCGGTACTCTAGTCATGTCGGCGGTAAGGTCCGACTGGGCATCGTCGGAGTACGGTACTGATTCCACGCTACTCCAAGTAAAACAGCCTCCGAAAACTCGTGAAAAAACTTTTATAGCGATCCAACGGTCAGATCTATTGTTATGGACCTTTTGCGACGGTACACTAGTCATGTCGGTGGTAAGGCCCGACCGGACAGCGTCGCAGTGCGGTTCTGATTACACGCTACTCGAAGTAAAACAGCCTCCGGAAAGTCGTGAAAAACATTTTAGACCGATCCAACGGTCGGATCTATAGTTATGGACCTTTGCAGCCGGTACTCTACTCATGTCGGTGTTAAGGCCCGACAGGACATCGTCGGACTGCGGTACTGATTCCACGCTACTACTCCAAGTAAAAACAGCTTCCGGAAACTCCTGAAAAAAATTTTAGAGTGATCCAACGGTCGGATCTACTGTTATGGACCTTTTTACCCGGTACTCTAGTCATGTCGGCGGTAAGGTCCGACTGGGCATCGTCGTAGTACGGTACTGATTCCACGCTACTCCAAGTAAAACAGCTTCCGAAAACTCGTGAAAAAACTTTTATAGCGATCCAACGAGCGGATCTATTTGTTATGGACCTTTTGAGCCGGTACTCTAGTCTTTGTCGGGGGTAAGGCCCCGACCGGACAGCGTCGGTGTGCGGTTCTGATTACACGCTACTCGAAGTAAAACAGCCTCCGGAAAGTCCGTGAAAAAAGTTTTTAGACTGATCCAACGGTCGGATCTATAGTTTATGGACTTTTGAGCGGGTACTCTACTCCTGTCGGTGTTCAGGCCCCGACCGGTACATCGTCGGAGTGCGGTACTGATTCCACGCTACTCCAAGTAAAACAGCTTTCGGAAACTCGTGAAAAAAATTTTAGAGCGATCCAACGGTCGGATCTATTGTTATGGACCTTTTTACCTGGCCCTCTAGTCCGTGTCTGTGGTAAGGTCCGACTGGCATCGGTGGAGTGGGTACTGATTCCAAGCTACTCCAAGTAAAACAGCCTCCGTAAACTCGTGAAAAAACTTTTATAGCGATCCAACGTCGGATCTATTAATTATCGACCTTTTTGAGCCGCTACTCTAGTCATGTCGCTGGTAAGGCCCGACCGGACAGCGTCGGAGTGCGGTTCTGATTACACGCTACTCGAAGTAAAACAGCCTCCAGAAAGTCGTGAAAAAAATTTAGACCGATCCAACGGTCGAGTCTATAGTTATGGACCTTTTGAGCGGGTACTTCTACTCCTCTCGGTGTTAGGCCCGACCGACATCGTCGGAGTGCGGTACTGATTCCACGCTACTCCAAGAAAAACAGCTTCCGGAAAACTCGTGAAAAAAATTTTAGAGCGATCCAACGGTCGGATCTATTGTTATGGACCTTTTTACCCGGCCCTCTAGTCGTGTCCGTGGTAAGGTCCGACAGGCATCGTTGGAGTGGGTACTGATTCCAAGCCTACTCCGAGTAAAACAGCTTCCGTAAACTCGTGAAATAACTTTTATAGCGATCCAACGGTCGGATCTATTATTATCGACCTTTTGAGCCGGTACTATAGTCATGTCGCTGGTAAGGCCCGACCCGGAACAGCGTCGGAGTGCGGTTCTGATTACACGCTACTCGAAGTAAAACAGCCTCCAGAAAGTCATGAAAAAAATTTTTAGACTGATCCAAGCCGTGGATCTATAGTTATGGACCTTTTGAGCCGGTACTCTACTCATGTCGAGAAAAGGCCCGACCGGACATCGTCGGAGTGCGGTACTGATTCCACGCTACTCCTAGTAAAACAGCTTCCGAAAACTCGCAAAAAAAATTTTAGAGCGATCCAACGGTAGCACCAACTGTTATGGACCTTTTTACCCGGTACTCTAGTCATGTCGGCGGTAAGGTCCGACTGTGCATCGTCGGAGTACGGTACTGATTCCACGCTACTCAGAGTAAAACAGCCTCCGAAAACTCGTGCAAAAACTTTTATAGCGATCCAACTTCGGATCTATTGTTATGGACCTTTTGAGACGGTACTCTAGTCATGTCGGAGGTAAGGCCCGCCCGAACAGCGTCAGAGTGCGGTTCTGATTACACGCTACTCCGAAGTAAAACAGCCTACGGAAAGTCGTGAAAAAAATTTTAGACGGATCCAAAACGGTCCGGTATACTATAGTTTTTAATGAGACCTTTTTGAGCGTGTACTCTACTCCCTCTCGGTGTTAAGGCCCGACCGGAAACCCATCGTCCGGAGTGCGGTACTGATTTTTCCACGACTACTCCAAAGTAAAACAGCTTTTTGGACAAAACTCCCCCCCGTGAAAATAAAATTTTAAAAGCCGATCCCCAACGGTCGGATTCTATTGTTATGGACCCTTTTTTTTTATACCCGGCCCTCTAGTCGTGTCGGTGGTAAGGTCCGACTGGCATCGTTGAA
>CM055354.1:2297585-2357338 GCA_029228515.1 Populus alba x Populus x berolinensis | reverse complement strand
ATTTCGGGTGATCCCTCTTGAGCATGTATGCTTCTTCTACTTGTTCTACACCACACTTCCTTCCGCAAAGGGCGTAACGCTTTGACTGGATGAGTTTCGCGGCATTCCGACTTTGATGCCCCGGTTGCCGAAATTCAGTTGCCTTTGAATTTCGGGTGATCCCTCTTGAGCATGTATGCTTCTGCTACTTGTTCTACACCACACTTCCTTCCGCAAAGGGCGTAACGCTTTGACTGGATGAGTTTCGCGGCATTCCGACTTCGATGCCCCGGTTGCCGAAATTCAGTTGCCTTTGAATTTCGGTGATCCCTCTTGAGCATGTATGCTTCTTCTACTTGTTCTACAGCACACTTCCTTCCGCAAAGGGCGTAACGCTTTGACTGGATGAGTTTCGCGGCATTCCGACTTCGATGCCCCGGTTGCCGAAATTCAGTTGCCTTTGAATTTCGGGTGAAACCCTCTTGAGCATGTATGCTTCTTCTACTTGTTCTACACCACACTTCCTTCCGCAAAGGGCGTAACGCTTTGACTGGATGAGTTTCGCGCAATTCCGACTTCGATGCCCCGTTGCCGAAATTCAGTTGCCTTTGAATTTCGGGTGATCCCTCTTGATGCATGTATGCTTCTGCTACTTGTTTCTACACCACACTTCCTTCCGCAAAGGGCGTAACGCTTTGACTGGATGAGTTTCGCGGCATTCCGACTTCGATGCCCCGGTTGCCGAAATTCAGTTGCCTTTGAATTTCGGGTGATCCCTCTTGAGCATGTATGCTTCTGCTACTTGTTCTACACCACACTTCCTTCCGCAAAGGGCGTAACGCTTTGACTGGATGAGTTTTCGCGCATTCCGACTTCGATGCCCCGGTTGCCGAAATTCAGTTGCCTTTGAATTTCGGGTGATCCCTCTTGAGCATGTATGCTTCTGCTACTTGTTCTACACCACACTTCCTTCCGCAAAGGGCGTAACGCTTTGACAGGATGAGTTTCGCGGCATTCCGACTTGGATTCCCCGGTTGCCGAAATTCAGTTGCCTTTGAATTTCGGGTGATCCCTCTTGAGCATGTATGCTTCTTCTACTTGTTCTACACCACACTTCCTTCCGCAAAGGGCGTAACGCTTTGACTGGATGAGTTTCGCGGCATTCCGACTTCGATGCCCCGGTTGCCGAAATTCAGTTGCCTTTGAATTTCGTGTGATCCCTCTTAATCATGTATGCTTCTGCTACTTGTTCTACACCACATTTCCTTCCGCAAAGGGCGTAACGCTTTGACTGGATGAGTTTCGCGGTATTCCGACTTCGATGCCCCGGTTGCCGAAATTCAGTTGCCTTTGAATTTCGGGTGATCCCTCTTGAGCATGTATGCTTCTGCTACTTGTTCTACACCACACTTCCTTCCGCAAAGGGCGTAACGCTTTGACTGGATGAGTTTCGCGGCATTCCGACTTCGATGCCCCGGTTGCTGAAATTCAGTTGCCTTTTAATTTCGGGTGATCCCTCTTAAGCATGTATGCTTCTTCTACTTGTTCTACAGCACAGTTCCTTCCGCAAAGGGCGTAACGCTTTGACTGGATGAGTTTCACGGCATTCCGACTTCGATGCCCCCTTTGCCGAAATTCAGTTGCCTTTGAATTTCGGGTGATCCCTCTTGAGCATGTATGCTTCTGCTACTTGTTCTACACCACACTTCCTTCCGCAAAGGGCGTAACGCTTTGACTGGATGAGTTTCGCGGCATTCCGACTTCGATGCCCTGGTTGCCGAAATTCAGATGCCTTTGAATTTCGGGTGATCCCTCTTGAGCATGTATGCTTCTGCTACTTGTTCTACACCACACTTCCTTCCGCAAAGGGCGTAACGCTTTGACTGGATGAGTTTCGCGGCATTCCGACTTCGATGCCCCGTTGCCGAAATTCAGTTGCCATTTGAATTTCGGGTGATCCCTCTTGAGCATGTATGCTTCTGCTACTTGTTCTAACACCACACTTCCGTCCGCAAAGGGCGTAACGCTTTGACTGGATGAGTTTCGCGGCATTCCGACTTTCGTTGCCCCGGTTGCCGAAATTCAGTTGCCTTTGTATTTCGGGTGATCCCTCTTGAGCATGTATGCTTCTTCTACTTGTTCTACACCACACTTCCTTCCGCAAAGGGCGTAACGCTTTGACTCGATGAGTTTCGCGGCATTCCGACTTCGATGCCCCGGTTGCCGAAATTCAGTTGCCTATGAATTTCGGGTGATCCCTCTTGAGCATGTATGCTTCTTCTACTTGTTCTACACCACACTTCCTTCCGCAAAGGGCGTAACGCTTTGACTGGATGAGTTTCGCGGCATTCCGACTTCGATGCCCCGGTTGCCGAAATTCAGTTGCCTTTTAATTTCGGGTGATCCCTCTTGAGCATGTATGCTTCTGCTACTTGTTCTACACCACACTTCCTTCCGCAAAGGGCGTAACGCTTTGACTGGATGAGTTTCGCGGCATTCCGACTTCGATGCCCCGGTTGCCGAAATTCAGTTGCCTTTGAATTTCGGGTGATCCCTCTTGAGCATGTATGCTTCTGCTACTTGTTCTACACCACACTTTCTTCCGCAAAAGGCGTAACGCCTTGACTGCATGAGTTTCGCGGAATTCCGACTTCGATGCCCCTGTTGCCAAAATTCAGTTGCCTTTGAATTTCGGGTGATCCCTCTTGAGCATGTATGCTTCTTCTACTTGTTCTACACCACACTTCCTTCCGCAAAGGGCTTAACGCTTTGACTGGATGAGTTTCGCGGCATTCCGACTTCGATGCCCCGGTTGCCGAAATTCAGTTGCCTTTGAATTTCGGGTGATCCCTCTTAAGCATGTATGCTTCTTCTACTTGTTCTACACCACACTTCCTTCCGCAAAGGGCGTAACGCTTTGACTGGATGAGTTTCGCGGCATTCCGACTTCGATGCCCCGGTTGCCGAAATTCAGTTGCCTTTGAATTTCGGGTGATCCCTCTTGAGCATGTATGCTTCTGCTACTTGTTCTACACCACACTTCCTTCCGCAAAGGGCGTAACGCTTTGACTGGAAGAGTTTCGCACATTCCGACTTCGATGCCCCGGTTGCCGAAATTCAGTTGCCTTTGAATTTCGGGTGATCCCTCTTGACATGTATGCTTCTGCTACTTGTTCTAACACCACACTTCCTTCCGCAAAGGGCGTAACGCTTTGACTAGATGAGTTTCGCGGCATTCCGACTATCGATGCCCCGGTTGCCGAAATTCAGTTGCCTTTGAATTTCGGGTGATCCCTCCTTGAAGCATGTATGCTTCCTGCTACTTGTTCTAAAGCACCACACTATCTTCCGCAAAGGGCGTAAACGCTTTGACCTGGATGAGTTTCCGAACGGCAGTTCCGACTTCGATTGGCCCCGGTTGCCCGAAATTCAGTTGCGTTTGAATTTCGGGTGTGATCCCTCTTGAGCATGGTATGCTTCTTCTACTTGTTCTTCTACAACCACACTTCCACTTTCCCCGCAATAGGGCGTAAACGCTTTGACTGGATGAGTTTCCGCCGGCATTCCGACTGTCGATGCCCCGGTGTGCCGAAATTCAGTTGCCTTTTGAATTTCGGGTTGATCCCTCTTGAGCATGGTATGCTTCTTGCTACTTGTTATCTACACCACACGAAAAAATTCCTTTCCGCAAAGGGCGTAACGCTTTGACTGGATGATTTATCATCACGGCATTCCGACTACGATGCCCCGGTTGCCGAAATTCAGTTGCCTTTGAAATTTCCGGGTGATTCCCTCTTGAGCATGTATGCTTCTGCTTACTGTTTCTACATCCACAAACACAAAACTTCCTTCCGCAAAGTGCGCAACTTCATTTGACTAGATGAGGTCGCATGGCATTCCGACTTCGATGCCCCCGGTTGCCGAAATTCAGTTGCCGTTGAATTTTCGGGTGATCCCTCTTGAGTATGTAAGCTTCTGCTACTAGGGTTCTACACCACACACTTCCTTCCGCAGAGCGGCGTAATCGCTTTGACTGGAATTGAGTTTCGCGGCATTCCGACTTCGATGCCCCGGTTGCCAGAAATTCAGTTTGCCTTTGAATTTCGGGTGATCCCTCTTGAGCATGTATGTCTTCTGCTACTTGTTCTAACACCACACTTCCGCCGCAAAAAGGGCGTAACGCTTTGACTGGATGAGTTTCGCAGGCATTCCGACTTCCATGCCCCGGTTTGCCGAAATTCAGTTGCCTTTGAATTTCGGCGTGATCCCTCTTGAGCATGTAAGCTTCTGCTAACTGTTCTACATCACACTGTTTGTCCGCAACAGCGAAACGCTTTGAAAATCCCCGTGGAGTTTCGCAGGCATTACGACTTGGAGCCCCCGGTTGCCGAAATTCAGTTTACTTTGAATTTCGGGTGAACCCTCTTGAGCATGTATGCTTCTTCTACTTTGTTCTACACCACACTTCCCTTCCGCAAAGGGCGTAACGCTTTGACGCGATGAGTTGTCAGCGGCATTCCGACTTCGATGCCCCGGTTGCCGAAATTCCATTTGCCTTTGTATTTCCCGGTGATCCCTCTTGAGCATGTATGCTTCTTCTACTTGTTTCTAGCACCACAATTCCTTCCGCAAAGGGCGTAACGCTTTGACTGGATGAGTTTCAACGCATTCCGACTAACGATGCCCCGGTTGCCGAAAATTCCAGTTTCCTTTGAAATTTCTGGTGATTCCCCTCATGAGCATGTATGCTTCTGCTTCTTGTTCTACACTACCACTTCCTTCCGCAAAGGGGCGTAACGCTTTTGACTAGATGAGTTTCGCGGAACATTCCAGACTTCGATGCCCCGTTTAGCCCGAAATTCAGTTGCCATTGAATTTCGGGTGATCCCTCTTGAGCATGTATGCTTCCTGCTACATGTTCTACAACCACACTTCCGTCCGCAAAGGGCGTAACGCTTTGACTGGAGGAGTTTTCGCGGCATTCTGACTTCGATGCCCCGGTTGCCGAAATTCAGATGCCTTTGAATTTTGGGTGATCCCTCTTGTGAGCATGTATAGCTTCTCTCTACTTGTACTACCCCAAACTTAAAAATAGGCTGCCTTCCGCAAAGGGCGCACGCTTTGACTGGATGAGTTTTGGCGCATTCCGACTTCGGGGGGTGGGTGTGATGGCCGGGGGTGGGGGGGGGGGGGGGGGGGGGGGGGGGGGAGGGGGGGCGCCGGGTGCCGAAATTCAGTTGCCTTTGAAATTTCGGGTGATCCCTCTTGAGCATGTATGCTTCTTCTACTTGTTCTACATCACACTTCCTTCCGCAAAGGGCGTAACTCTTTGACTGGATGAGTTTCGCGGCATTCCGACTTCGATGCCCCTATTGCCGAAATTCAGTTGCCATTGAATTTCGGGTGATCCCTCTTGAGCATGTATGCTTCTGCTACTTGTTCTACACTACACTTCCTTCCGCAAAGGGCGTAACGCTTTGACTGGATGAGTTTCGCGGCATTCCGACTTCGATGCCCCGGTTGCCGAAATTCAGTTGCCTTTGAATTTCGGGTGATCCCTCTTGAGCATGTATGCTTCTGCTACTTGTTCTACACCACACTTCCTTCCGCAAAGGGCGTAACGCTTTGACTGGATGAGTTTCGCGGCATTCTGACTTCGATGCCCCGGTTGCCGAAATTCAGTTGCCTTTGAATTTCGGGTGATCCCTCTTGAGCATGTATGCTTCTTCTACTTGTTCTACATCACAATTCCTTCCGCAAAGGGCGTAACGCTTTGACTGGATGAGTTTCGCGGCATTCCGACTTCGATGCCCCGGTTGCCGAAATTCAGTTGCCTTTGAATTTCGGGTGATCCCTCTTGAGCATGTATGCTTCTGCTACTTGTTCTACACCACACTTCCTTCCGCAAAGGGCGTAACGCTTTGACTGGATGAGTTTCGCGGCATTCCGACTTCGATGCCCCGGTTGCCGAAATTCAGTTGCCTTTGAATTTCGGGTGATCCCTCTTGAGCATGTATGCTTCTGCTACTTGTTCTACACCACACTTCCTTCCGCAAAGGGCGTAACGCTTTGACTGGATGAGTTTCGCGGCATTCCGACTTCGATGCCCCGGTTGTCGAAATTCAGTTGCCTTTGAATTTCGGGTGATCCCTCTTGAGCATGTATGCTTCTGCTACTTGTTCTACACCACACTTCCTTCCGCAAAGGGCGTAACGCTTTGACTGGATGAGTTTCGCGGCATTCCGACTTCGATGCCCCGGTTGCCGAAATTCAGTTGCCTTTGAATTTCGGGTGATCCCTCTTGAGCATGTATGCTTCTGCTACTTGTTCTACACCACACTTCCTTCCGCAAAGGGCGTAACGCTTTGACTGGATGAGTTTCGCGGCATTCCGACTTCGATGCCCCGGTTGCCGAAATTCAGTTGCCTTTGAATTTCGGGTGATCCCTCTTGAGCATGTATGCTTCTGCTACTTGTTCTACACCACACTTCCTTCCGCAAAGGGCGTAACGCTTTGACTGGATGAGTTTCGCGGCATTCCGACTTCGATGCCCCGGTTGCCGAAATTCAGTTGCCTTTGAATTTCGGGTGATCCCTCTTGAGCATGTATGCTTCTGCTACTTGTTCTACATCACACTTCCTTCCGCAAAGGGCGTAACGCTTTGACTGGATGAGTTTCGCGGCATTCCGACTTCGATGCCCCGGTTGCCGAAATTCAGTTGCCTTTGAATTTCGGGTGATCCCTCTTGAGCATGTATGCTTCTGCTACTTGTTCTACACCACACTTCCTTCCGCAAAGGGCGTAACGCTTTGACTGGATGAGTTTCGCGGCATTCCGACTTCGATGCCCCGGTTGCCGAAATTCAGTTGCCTTTGAATTTCGGGTGATCCCTCTTGAGCATGTATGCTTCTGCTACTTGTTCTACACCACACTTCCTTCCGCAAAGGGCGTAACGCTTTGACTGGATGAGTTTCGCGGCATTCCGACTTCGATGCCCCGGTTGCCGAAATTCAGTTGCCTTTGAATTTCGGGTGATCCCTCTTGAGCATGTATGCTTCTGCTACTTGTTCTACACCACACTTCCTTCCGCAAAGGGCGTAACGCTTTGACTGGATGAGTTTCGCGGCATTCCGACTTCGATGCCCCGGTTGCCGAAATTCAGTTGCCTTTGAATTTCGGGTGATCCCTCTTGAGCATGTATGCTTCTGCTACTTGTTCTACATCACACTTCCTTCCGCAAAGGGCGTAACGCTTTGACTGGATGAGTTTCGCGGCATTCCGACTTCGATGCCCCGGTTGCCGAAATTCAGTTGCCTTTGAATTTCGGGTGATCCCTCTTGAGCATGTATGCTTCTGCTACTTGTTCTACATCACACTTCCTTCCGCAAAGGGCGTAACGCTTTGACTGGATGAGTTTCGCGGCATTCCGACTTCGATGCCCCGGTTGCCGAAATTCAGTTGCCTTTGAATTTCGGGTGATCCCTCTTGAGCATGTATGCTTCTGCTACTTGTTCTACATCACACTTCCTTCCGCAAAGGGCGTAACGCTTTGACTGGATGAGTTTCGCGGCATTCCGACTTCGATGCCCCGGTTGCCGAAATTCAGTTGCCTTTGAATTTCGGGTGATCCCTCTTGAGCATGTATGCTTCTGCTACTTGTTCTACACCACACTTCCTTCCGCAAAGGGCGTAACGCTTTGACTGGATGAGTTTCGCGGCATTCCGACTTCGATGCCCCGGTTGCCGAAATTCAGTTGCCTTTGAATTTCGGGTGATCCCTCTTGAGCATGTATGCTTCTGCTACTTGTTCTACATCACACTTCCTTCCGCAAAGGGCGTAACGCTTTGACTGGATGAGTTTCGCGGCATTCCGACTTCGATGCCCCGGTTGCCGAAATTCAGTTGCCTTTGAATTTCGGGTGATCCCTCTTGAGCATGTATGCTTCTGCTACTTGTTCTACACCACACTTCCTTCCGCAAAGGGCGTAACGCTTTGACTGGATGAGTTTCGCGGCATTCCGACTTCGATGCCCCGGTTGCCGAAATTCAGTTGCCTTTGAATTTCGGGTGATCCCTCTTGAGCATGTATGCTTCTGCTACTTGTTCTACACCACACTTCCTTCCGCAAAGGGCGTAACGCTTTGACTGGATGAGTTTCGCGGCATTCCGACTTCGATGCCCCGGTTGCCGAAATTCAGTTGCCTTTGAATTTCGGGTGATCCCTCTTGAGCATGTATGCTTCTGCTACTTGTTCCACACCACACTTCCTGCCGCAAAGGGCGTAATGCTTTGACTGGATGAGTTTCGCGGCATTCCGACTTCGATGCCCCGGTTGCCGAAATTCAGTTGCCTTTGAATTTCGGGAGATACCTCTTGAGCATGTGTGCTTCTGCTACTTGTTCTACATCACACTTCGTTCCGCAAAGGGCGTAACGCTTTGACTGGATGAGTTTCGCGGCATTCCGACTTCGATGCCCCGGTTGCCGAAATTCAGTTGCCTTTGAATTTCGGGTGATCCCTCTTGAGCATGTATGCTTCTGCTACTTATTCTACATCACACTTCCTTCCGCAAAGGGCGTAACGCTTTGACTGGATGAGTTTCGCGGCATTCCGACTTCGATGCCCCGGTTGCCGAAATTCAGTTGCCTTTGAATTTCGGGTGATCCCTCTTGAGCATGTATGCTTCTGCTACTTGTTCTACACCACACTTCCTTCCGCAAAGGGCGTAACGCTTTGACTGGATGAGTTTCGCGGCATTCCGACTTCGATGCCCCGGTTGCCGAAATTCAGTTGCCTTTGAATTTCGGGTGATCCCTCTTGAGCATGTATGCTTCTGCTACTTGTTCTACACCACACTTCCTTCCGCAAAGGGCGTAACGCTTTGACTGGATGAGTTTCGCGGCATTCCGACTTCGATGCCCCGGTTGCCGAAATTCAGTTGCCTTTGAATTTCGGGTGATCCCTCTTGAGCATGTATGCTTCTGCTACTTGTTCTACACCACACTTCCTTCCGCAAAGGGCGTAACGCTTTGACTGGATGAGTTTCGCGGCATTCCGACTTCGATGCCCCGGTTGCCGAAATTCAGTTGCCTTTGAATTTCGGGTGATCCCTCTTGAGCATGTATGCTTCTGCTACTTGTTCTACACCACACTTCCTTCCGCAAAGGGCGTAACGCTTTGACTGGATGAGTTTCGCGGCATTCCGACTTCGATGCCCCGGTTGCCGAAATTCAGTTGCCTTTGAATTTCGGGTGATCCCTCTTGAGCATGTATGCTTCTGCTACTTGTTCTACACCACACTTCCTTCCGCAAAGGGCGTAACGCTTTGACTGGATGAGTTTCGCGGCATTCCGACTTCGATGCCCCGGTTGCCGAAATTCAGTTGCCTTTGAATTTCGGGTGATCCCTCTTGAGCATGTATGCTTCTGCTACTTGTTCTACACCACACTTCCTTCCGCAAAGGGCGTAACGCTTTGACTGGATGAGTTTCGCGGCATTCCGACTTCGATGCCCCGGTTGCCGAAATTCAGTTGCCTTTGAATTTCGGGTGATCCCTCTTGAGCATGTATGCTTCTGCTACTTGTTCTACATCACACTTCCTTCCGCAAAGGGCGTAACGCTTTGACTGGATGAGTTTCGCGGCATTCCGACTTCGATGCCCCGGTTGCCGAAATTCAGTTGCCTTTGAATTTCGGGTGATCCCTCTTGAGCATGTATGCTTCTGCTACTTGTTCTACATCACACTTCCTTCCGCAAAGGGCGTAACGCTTTGACTGGATGAGTTTCGCGGCATTCCGACTTCGATGCCCCGGTTGCCGAAATTCAGTTGCCTTTGAATTTCGGGTGATCCCTCTTGAGCATGTATGCTTCTGCTACTTGTTCTACACCACACTTCCTTCCGCAAAGGGCGTAACGCTTTGACTGGATGAGTTTCGCGGCATTCCGACTTCGATGCCCCGGTTGCCGAAATTCAGTTGCCTTTGAATTTCGGGTGATCCCTCTTGAGCATGTATGCTTCTGCTACTTGTTCTACACCACACTTCCTTCCGCAAAGGGCGTAACGCTTTGACTGGATGAGTTTCGCGGCATTCCGACTTCGATGCCCCGGTTGCCGAAATTCAGTTGCCTTTGAATTTCGGGTGATCCCTCTTGAGCATGTATGCTTCTGCTACTTGTTCTACACCACACTTCCTTCCGCAAAGGGCGTAACGCTTTGACTGGATGAGTTTCGCGGCATTCCGACTTCGATGCCCCGGTTGCCGAAATTCAGTTGCCTTTGAATTTCGGGTGATCCCTCTTGAGCATGTATGCTTCTGCTACTTGTTCTACACCACACTTCCTTCCGCAAAGGGCGTAACGCTTTGACTGGATGAGTTTCGCGGCATTCCGACTTCGATGCCCCGGTTGCCGAAATTCAGTTGCCTTTGAATTTCGGGTGATCCCTCTTGAGCATGTATGCTTCTGCTACTTGTTCTACACCACACTTCCTTCCGCAAAGGGCGTAACGCTTTGACTGGATGAGTTTCGCGGCATTCCGACTTCGATGCCCCGGTTGCCGAAATTCAGTTGCCTTTGAATTTCGGGTGATCCCTCTTGAGCATGTATGCTTCTGCTACTTGTTCTACACCACACTTCCTTCCGCAAAGGGCGTAACGCTTTGACTGGATGAGTTTCGCGGCATTCCGACTTCGATGCCCCGGTTGCCGAAATTCAGTTGCCTTTGAATTTCGGGTGATCCCTCTTGAGCATGTATGCTTCTGCTACTTGTTCTACACCACACTTCCTTCCGCAAAGGGCGTAACGCTTTGACTGGATGAGTTTCGCGGCATTCCGACTTCGATGCCCCGGTTGCCGAAATTCAGTTGCCTTTGAATTTCGGGTGATCCCTCTTGAGCATGTATGCTTCTGCTACTTGTTCTACACCACACTTCCTTCCGCAAAGGGCGTAACGCTTTGACTGGATGAGTTTCGCGGCATTCCGACTTCGATGCCCCGGTTGCCGAAATTCAGTTGCCTTTGAATTTCGGGTGATCCCTCTTGAGCATGTATGCTTCTGCTACTTGTTCTACACCACACTTCCTTCCGCAAAGGCGTAACGCTTTGACTGGATGAGTTTCGCGGCATTCCGACTTCGATGCCCCGGTTGCCGAAATTCAGTTGCCTTTGAATTTCGGGTGATCCCTCTTGAGCATGTATGCTTCTGCTACTTGTTCTACATCACACTTCCTTCCGCAAAGGGCGTAACGCTTTGACTGGATGAGTTTCGCGGCATTCCGACTTCGATGCCCCGGTTGCCGAAATTCAGTTGCCTTTGAATTTCGGGTGATCCCTCTTGAGCATGTATGCTTCTGCTACTTGTTCTACACCACACTTCCTTCCGCAAAGGGCGTAACGCTTTGACTGGATGAGTTTCGCGGCATTCCGACTTCGATGCCCCGGTTGCCGAAATTCAGTTGCCTTTGAATTTCGGGTGATCCCTCTTGAGCATGTATGCTTCTGCTACTTGTTCTACACCACACTTCCTTCCGCAAAGGGCGTAACGCTTTGACTGGATGAGTTTCGCGGCATTCCGACTTCGATGCCCCGGTTGCCGAAATTCAGTTGCCTTTGAATTTCGGGTGATCCCTCTTGAGCATGTATGCTTCTGCTACTTGTTCTACACCACACTTCCTTCCGCAAAGGGCGTAACGCTTTGACTGGATGAGTTTCGCGGCATTCCGACTTCGATGCCCCGGTTGCCGAAATTCAGTTGCCTTTGAATTTCGGGTGATCCCTCTTGAGCATGTATGCTTCTGCTACTTGTTCTACACCACACTTCCTTCCGCAAAGGGCGTAACGCTTTGACTGGATGAGTTTCGCGGCATTCCGACTTCGATGCCCCGGTTGCCGAAATTCAGTTGCCTTTGAATTTCGGGTGATCCCTCTTGAGCATGTATGCTTCTGCTACTTGTTCTACACCACACTTCCTTCCGCAAAGGGCGTAACGCTTTGACTGGATGAGTTTCGCGGCATTCCGACTTCGATGCCCCGGTTGCCGAAATTCAGTTGCCTTTGAATTTCGGGTGATCCCTCTTGAGCATGTATGCTTCTGCTACTTGTTCTACACCACACTTCCTTCCGCAAAGGGCGTAACGCTTTGACTGGATGAGTTTCGCGGCATTCCGACTTCGATGCCCCGGTTGCCGAAATTCAGTTGCCTTTGAATTTCGGGTGATCCCTCTTGAGCATGTATGCTTCTGCTACTTGTTCTACACCACACTTCCTTCCGCAAAGGGCGTAACGCTTTGACTGGATGAGTTTCGCGGCATTCCGACTTCGATGCCCCGGTTGCCGAAATTCAGTTGCCTTTGAATTTCGGGTGATCCCTCTTGAGCATGTATGCTTCTGCTACTTGTTCTACACCACACTTCCTTCCGCAAAGGGCGTAACGCTTTGACTGGATGAGTTTCGCGGCATTCCGACTTCGATGCCCCGGTTGCCGAAATTCAGTTGCCTTTGAATTTCGGGTGATCCCTCTTGAGCATGTATGCTTCTGCTACTTGTTCTACACCACACTTCCTTCCGCAAAGGGCGTAACGCTTTGACTGGATGAGTTTCGCGGCATTCCGACTTCGATGCCCCGGTTGCCGAAATTCAGTTGCCTTTGAATTTCGGGTGATCCCTCTTGAGCATGTATGCTTCTGCTACTTGTTCTACACCACACTTCCTTCCGCAAAGGGCGTAACGCTTTGACTGGATGAGTTTCGCGGCATTCCGACTTCGATGCCCCGGTTGCCGAAATTCAGTTGCCTTTGAATTTCGGGTGATCCCTCTTGAGCATGTATGCTTCTGCTACTTGTTCTACACCACACTTCCTTCCGCAAAGGGCGTAACGCTTTGACTGGATGAGTTTCGCGGCATTCCGACTTCGATGCCCCGGTTGCCGAAATTCAGTTGCCTTTGAATTTCGGGTGATCCCTCTTGAGCATGTATGCTTCTGCTACTTGTTCTACACCACACTTCCTTCCGCAAAGGGCGTAACGCTTTGACTGGATGAGTTTCGCGGCATTCCGACTTCGATGCCCCGGTTGCCGAAATTCAGTTGCCTTTGAATTTCGGGTGATCCCTCTTGAGCATGTATGCTTCTGCTACTTGTTCTACACCACACTTCCTTCCGCAAAGGGCGTAACGCTTTGACTGGATGAGTTTCGCGGCATTCCGACTTCGATGCCCCGGTTGCCGAAATTCAGTTGCCTTTGAATTTCGGGTGATCCCTCTTGAGCATGTATGCTTCTGCTACTTGTTCTACACCACACTTCCTTCCGCAAAGGGCGTAACGCTTTGACTGGATGAGTTTCGCGGCATTCCGACTTCGATGCCCCGGTTGCCGAAATTCAGTTGCCTTTGAATTTCGGGTGATCCCTCTTGAGCATGTATGCTTCTGCTACTTGTTCTACACCACACTTCCTTCCGCAAAGGGCGTAACGCTTTGACTGGATGAGTTTCGCGGCATTCCGACTTCGATGCCCCGGTTGCCGAAATTCAGTTGCCTTTGAATTTCGGGTGATCCCTCTTGAGCATGTATGCTTCTGCTACTTGTTCTACATCACACTTCCTTCCGCAAAGGGCGTAACGCTTTGACTGGATGAGTTTCGCGGCATTCCGACTTCGATGCCCCGGTTGCCGAAATTCAGTTGCCTTTGAATTTCGGGTGATCCCTCTTGAGCATGTATGCTTCTGCTACTTGTTCTACACCACACTTCCTTCCGCAAAGGGCGTAACGCTTTGACTGGATGAGTTTCGCGGCATTCCGACTTCGATGCCCCGGTTGCCGAAATTCAGTTGCCTTTGAATTTCGGGTGATCCCTCTTGAGCATGTATGCTTCTGCTACTTGTTCTACACACACTTCCTTCCGCAAAGGGCGTAACGCTTTGACTGGATGAGTTTCGCGGCATTCCGACTTCGATGCCCCGGTTGCCGAAATTCAGTTGCCTTTGAATTTCGGGTGATCCCTCTTGAGCATGTATGCTTCTGCTACTTGTTCTACACCACACTTCCTTCCGCAAAGGGCGTAACGCTTTGACTGGATGAGTTTCGCGGCATTCCGACTTCGATGCCCCGGTTGCCGAAATTCAGTTGCCTTTGAATTTCGGGTGATCCCTCTTGAGCATGTATGCTTCTGCTACTTGTTCTACACCACACTTCCTTCCGCAAAGGGCGTAACGCTTTGACTGGATGAGTTTCGCGGCATTCCGACTTCGATGCCCCGGTTGCCGAAATTCAGTTGCCTTTGAATTTCGGGTGATCCCTCTTGAGCATGTATGCTTCTGCTACTTGTTCTACACCACACTTCCTTCCGCAAAGGGCGTAACGCTTTGACTGGATGAGTTTCGCGGCATTCCGACTTCGATGCCCCGGTTGCCGAAATTCAGTTGCCTTTGAATTTCGGGTGATCCCTCTTGAGCATGTATGCTTCTGCTACTTGTTCTACACCACACTTCCTTCCGCAAAGGGCGTAACGCTTTGACTGGATGAGTTTCGCGGCATTCCGACTTCGATGCCCCGGTTGCCGAAATTCAGTTGCCTTTGAATTTCGGGTGATCCCTCTTGAGCATGTATGCTTCTGCTACTTGTTCTACACCACACTTCCTTCCGCAAAGGGCGTAACGCTTTGACTGGATGAGTTTCGCGGCATTCCGACTTCGATGCCCCGGTTGCCGAAATTCAGTTGCCTTTGAATTTCGGGTGATCCCTCTTGAGCATGTATGCTTCTGCTACTTGTTCTACACCACACTTCCTTCCGCAAAGGGCGTAACGCTTTGACTGGATGAGTTTCGCGGCATTCCGACTTCGATGCCCCGGTTGCCGAAATTCAGTTGCCTTTGAATTTCGGGTGATCCCTCTTGAGCATGTATGCTTCTGCTACTTGTTCTACACCACACTTCCTTCCGCAAAGGGCGTAACGCTTTGACTGGATGAGTTTCGCGGCATTCCGACTTCGATGCCCCGGTTGCCGAAATTCAGTTGCCTTTGAATTTCGGGTGATCCCTCTTGAGCATGTATGCTTCTGCTACTTGTTCTACACCACACTTCCTTCCGCAAAGGGCGTAACGCTTTGACTGGATGAGTTTCGCGGCATTCCGACTTCGATGCCCCGGTTGCCGAAATTCAGTTGCCTTTGAATTTCGGGTGATCCCTCTTGAGCATGTATGCTTCTGCTACTTGTTCTACACCACACTTCCTTCCGCAAAGGGCGTAACGCTTTGACTGGATGAGTTTCGCGGCATTCCGACTTCGATGCCCCGGTTGCCGAAATTCAGTTGCCTTTGAATTTCGGGTGATCCCTCTTGAGCATGTATGCTTCTGCTACTTGTTCTACACCACACTTCCTTCCGCAAAGGGCGTAACGCTTTGACTGGATGAGTTTCGCGGCATTCCGACTTCGATGCCCCGGTTGCCGAAATTCAGTTGCCTTTGAATTTCGGGTGATCCCTCTTGAGCATGTATGCTTCTGCTACTTGTTCTACACCACACTTCCTTCCGCAAAGGGCGTAACGCTTTGACTGGATGAGTTTCGCGGCATTCCGACTTCGATGCCCCGGTTGCCGAAATTCAGTTGCCTTTGAATTTCGGGTGATCCCTCTTGAGCATGTATGCTTCTGCTACTTGTTCTACACCACACTTCCTTCCGCAAAGGGCGTAACGCTTTGACTGGATGAGTTTCGCGGCATTCCGACTTCGATGCCCCGGTTGCCGAAATTCAGTTGCCTTTGAATTTCGGGTGATCCCTCTTGAGCATGTATGCTTCTGCTACTTGTTCTACACCACACTTCCTTCCGCAAAGGGCGTAACGCTTTGACTGGATGAGTTTCGCGGCATTCCGACTTCGATGCCCCGGTTGCCGAAATTCAGTTGCCTTTGAATTTCGGGTGATCCCTCTTGAGCATGTATGCTTCTGCTACTTGTTCTACACCACACTTCCTTCCGCAAAGGGCGTAACGCTTTGACTGGATGAGTTTCGCGGCATTCCGACTTCGATGCCCCGGTTGCCGAAATTCAGTTGCCTTTGAATTTCGGGTGATCCCTCTTGAGCATGTATGCTTCTGCTACTTGTTCTACACCACACTTCCTTCCGCAAAGGGCGTAACGCTTTGACTGGATGAGTTTCGCGGCATTCCGACTTCGATGCCCCGGTTGCCGAAATTCAGTTGCCTTTGAATTTCGGGTGATCCCTCTTGAGCATGTATGCTTCTGCTACTTGTTCTACACCACACTTCCTTCCGCAAAGGGCGTAACGCTTTGACTGGATGAGTTTCGCGGCATTCCGACTTCGATGCCCCGGTTGCCGAAATTCAGTTGCCTTTGAATTTCGGGTGATCCCTCTTGAGCATGTATGCTTCTGCTACTTGTTCTACACCACACTTCCTTCCGCAAAGGGCGTAACGCTTTGACTGGATGAGTTTCGCGGCATTCCGACTTCGATGCCCCGGTTGCCGAAATTCAGTTGCCTTTGAATTTCGGGTGATCCCTCTTGAGCATGTATGCTTCTGCTACTTGTTCTACACCACACTTCCTTCCGCAAAGGGCGTAACGCTTTGACTGGATGAGTTTCGCGGCATTCCGACTTCGATGCCCCGGTTGCCGAAATTCAGTTGCCTTTGAATTTCGGGTGATCCCTCTTGAGCATGTATGCTTCTGCTACTTGTTCTACACCACACTTCCTTCCGCAAAGGGCGTAACGCTTTGACTGGATGAGTTTCGCGGCATTCCGACTTCGATGCCCCGGTTGCCGAAATTCAGTTGCCTTTGAATTTCGGGTGATCCCTCTTGAGCATGTATGCTTCTGCTACTTGTTCTACACCACACTTCCTTCCGCAAAGGGCGTAACGCTTTGACTGGATGAGTTTCGCGGCATTCCGACTTCGATGCCCCGGTTGCCGAAATTCAGTTGCCTTTGAATTTCGGGTGATCCCTCTTGAGCATGTATGCTTCTGCTACTTGTTCTACATCACACTTCCTTCCGCAAAGGGCGTAACGCTTTGACTGGATGAGTTTCGCGGCATTCCGACTTCGATGCCCCGGTTGCCGAAATTCAGTTGCCTTTGAATTTCGGGTGATCCCTCTTGAGCATGTATGCTTCTGCTACTTGTTCTACACCACACTTCCTTCCGCAAAGGGCGTAACGCTTTGACTGGATGAGTTTCGCGGCATTCCGACTTCGATGCCCCGGTTGCCGAAATTCAGTTGCCTTTGAATTTCGGGTGATCCCTCTTGAGCATGTATGCTTCTGCTACTTGTTCTACACCACACTTCCTTCCGCAAAGGGCGTAACGCTTTGACTGGATGAGTTTCGCGGCATTCCGACTTCGATGCCCCGGTTGCCGAAATTCAGTTGCCTTTGAATTTCGGGTGATCCCTCTTGAGCATGTATGCTTCTGCTACTTGTTCTACACCACACTTCCTTCCGCAAAGGGCGTAACGCTTTGACTGGATGAGTTTCGCGGCATTCCGACTTCGATGCCCCGGTTGCCGAAATTCAGTTGCCTTTGAATTTCGGGTGATCCCTCTTGAGCATGTATGCTTCTGCTACTTGTTCTACACCACACTTCCTTCCGCAAAGGGCGTAACGCTTTGACTGGATGAGTTTCGCGGCATTCCGACTTCGATGCCCCGGTTGCCGAAATTCAGTTGCCTTTGAATTTCGGGTGATCCCTCTTGAGCATGTATGCTTCTGCTACTTGTTCTACACCACACTTCCTTCCGCAAAGGGCGTAACGCTTTGACTGGATGAGTTTCGCGGCATTCCGACTTCGATGCCCCGGTTGCCGAAATTCAGTTGCCTTTGAATTTCGGGTGATCCCTCTTGAGCATGTATGCTTCTGCTACTTGTTCTACACCACACTTCCTTCCGCAAAGGGCGTAACGCTTTGACTGGATGAGTTTCGCGGCATTCCGACTTCGATGCCCCGGTTGCCGAAATTCAGTTGCCTTTGAATTTCGGGTGATCCCTCTTGAGCATGTATGCTTCTGCTACTTGTTCTACACCACACTTCCTTCCGCAAAGGGCGTAACGCTTTGACTGGATGAGTTTCGCGGCATTCCGACTTCGATGCCCCGGTTGCCGAAATTCAGTTGCCTTTGAATTTCGGGTGATCCCTCTTGAGCATGTATGCTTCTGCTACTTGTTCTACACCACACTTCCTTCCGCAAAGGGCGTAACGCTTTGACTGGATGAGTTTCGCGGCATTCCGACTTCGATGCCCCGGTTGCCGAAATTCAGTTGCCTTTGAATTTCGGGTGATCCCTCTTGAGCATGTATGCTTCTGCTACTTGTTCTACACCACACTTCCTTCCGCAAAGGGCGTAACGCTTTGACTGGATGAGTTTCGCGGCATTCCGACTTCGATGCCCCGGTTGCCGAAATTCAGTTGCCTTTGAATTTCGGGTGATCCCTCTTGAGCATGTATGCTTCTGCTACTTGTTCTACACCACACTTCCTTCCGCAAAGGGCGTAACGCTTTGACTGGATGAGTTTCGCGGCATTCCGACTTCGATGCCCCGGTTGCCGAAATTCAGTTGCCTTTGAATTTCGGGTGATCCCTCTTGAGCATGTATGCTTCTGCTACTTGTTCTACACCACACTTCCTTCCGCAAAGGGCGTAACGCTTTGACTGGATGAGTTTCGCGGCATTCCGACTTCGATGCCCCGGTTGCCGAAATTCAGTTGCCTTTGAATTTCGGGTGATCCCTCTTGAGCATGTATGCTTCTGCTACTTGTTCTACACCACACTTCCTTCCGCAAAGGGCGTAACGCTTTGACTGGATGAGTTTCGCGGCATTCCGACTTCGATGCCCCGGTTGCCGAAATTCAGTTGCCTTTGAATTTCGGGTGATCCCTCTTGAGCATGTATGCTTCTGCTACTTGTTCTACACCACACTTCCTTCCGCAAAGGGCGTAACGCTTTGACTGGATGAGTTTCGCGGCATTCCGACTTCGATGCCCCGGTTGCCGAAATTCAGTTGCCTTTGAATTTCGGGTGATCCCTCTTGAGCATGTATGCTTCTGCTACTTGTTCTACACCACACTTCCTTCCGCAAAGGGCGTAACGCTTTGACTGGATGAGTTTCGCGGCATTCCGACTTCGATGCCCCGGTTGCCGAAATTCAGTTGCCTTTGAATTTCGGGTGATCCCTCTTGAGCATGTATGCTTCTGCTACTTGTTCTACACCACACTTCCTTCCGCAAAGGGCGTAACGCTTTGACTGGATGAGTTTCGCGGCATTCCGACTTCGATGCCCCGGTTGCCGAAATTCAGTTGCCTTTGAATTTCGGGTGATCCCTCTTGAGCATGTATGCTTCTGCTACTTGTTCTACACCACACTTCCTTCCGCAAAGGGCGTAACGCTTTGACTGGATGAGTTTCGCGGCATTCCGACTTCGATGCCCCGGTTGCCGAAATTCAGTTGCCTTTGAATTTCGGGTGATCCCTCTTGAGCATGTATGCTTCTGCTACTTGTTCTACACCACACTTCCTTCCGCAAAGGGCGTAACGCTTTGACTGGATGAGTTTCGCGGCATTCCGACTTCGATGCCCCGGTTGCCGAAATTCAGTTGCCTTTGAATTTCGGGTGATCCCTCTTGAGCATGTATGCTTCTGCTACTTGTTCTACACCACACTTCCTTCCGCAAAGGGCGTAACGCTTTGACTGGATGAGTTTCGCGGCATTCCGACTTCGATGCCCCGGTTGCCGAAATTCAGTTGCCTTTGAATTTCGGGTGATCCCTCTTGAGCATGTATGCTTCTGCTACTTGTTCTACACCACACTTCCTTCCGCAAAGGGCGTAACGCTTTGACTGGATGAGTTTCGCGGCATTCCGACTTCGATGCCCCGGTTGCCGAAATTCAGTTGCCTTTGAATTTCGGGTGATCCCTCTTGAGCATGTATGCTTCTGCTACTTGTTCTACACCACACTTCCTTCCGCAAAGGGCGTAACGCTTTGACTGGATGAGTTTCGCGGCATTCCGACTTCGATGCCCCGGTTGCCGAAATTCAGTTGCCTTTGAATTTCGGGTGATCCCTCTTGAGCATGTATGCTTCTTCTACTTGTTCTACATCACACTTCCTTCCGCAAAGGGCGTAACGCTTTGACTGGATGAGTTTCGCGGCATTCCGACTTCGATGCCCCGGTTGCCGAAATTCAGTTGCCTTTGAATTTCGGGTGATCCCTCTTGAGCATGTATGCTTCTGCTACTTGTTCTACACCACACTTCCTTCCGCAAAGGGCGTAACGCTTTGACTGGATGAGTTTCGCGGCATTCCGACTTCGATGCCCCGGTTGCCGAAATTCAGTTGCCTTTGAATTTCGGGTGATCCCTCTTGAGCATGTATGCTTCTGCTACTTGTTCTACACCACACTTCCTTCCGCAAAGGGCGTAACGCTTTGACTGGATGAGTTTCGCGGCATTCCGACTTCGATGCCCCGGTTGCCGAAATTCAGTTGCCTTTGAATTTCGGGTGATCCCTCTTGAGCATGTATGCTTCTGCTACTTGTTCTACACCACACTTCCTTCCGCAAAGGGCGTAACGCTTTGACTGGATGAGTTTCGCGGCATTCCGACTTCGATGCCCCGGTTGCCGAAATTCAGTTGCCTTTGAATTTCGGGTGATCCCTCTTGAGCATGTATGCTTCTGCTACTTGTTCTACACCACACTTCCTTCCGCAAAGGGCGTAACGCTTTGACTGGATGAGTTTCGCGGCATTCCGACTTCGATGCCCCGGTTGCCGAAATTCAGTTGCCTTTGAATTTCGGGTGATCCCTCTTGAGCATGTATGCTTCTGCTACTTGTTCTACACCACACTTCCTTCCGCAAAGGGCGTAACGCTTTGACTGGATGAGTTTCGCGGCATTCCGACTTCGATGCCCCGGTTGCCGAAATTCAGTTGCCTTTGAATTTCGGGTGATCCCTCTTGAGCATGTATGCTTCTGCTACTTGTTCTACATCACACTTCCTTCCGCAAAGGGCGTAACGCTTTGACTGGATGAGTTTCGCGGCATTCCGACTTCGATGCCCCGGTTGCCGAAATTCAGTTGCCTTTGAATTTCGGGTGATCCCTCTTGAGCATGTATGCTTCTGCTACTTGTTCTACACCACACTTCCTTCCGCAAAGGGCGTAACGCTTTGACTGGATGAGTTTCGCGGCATTCCGACTTCGATGCCCCGGTTGCCGAAATTCAGTTGCCTTTGAATTTCGGGTGATCCCTCTTGAGCATGTATGCTTCTGCTACTTGTTCTACATCACACTTCCTTCCGCAAAGGGCGTAACGCTTTGACTGGATGAGTTTCGCGGCATTCCGACTTCGATGCCCCGGTTGCCGAAATTCAGTTGCCTTTGAATTTCGGGTGATCCCTCTTGAGCATGTATGCTTCTGCTACTTGTTCTACACCACACTTCCTTCCGCAAAGGGCGTAACGCTTTGACTGGATGAGTTTCGCGGCATTCCGACTTCGATGCCCCGGTTGCCGAAATTCAGTTGCCTTTGAATTTCGGGTGATCCCTCTTGAGCATGTATGCTTCTGCTACTTGTTCTACACCACACTTCCTTCCGCAAAGGGCGTAACGCTTTGACTGGATGAGTTTCGCGGCATTCCGACTTCGATGCCCCGGTTGCCGAAATTCAGTTGCCTTTGAATTTCGGGTGATCCCTCTTGAGCATGTATGCTTCTGCTACTTGTTCTACACCACACTTCCTTCCGCAAAGGGCGTAACGCTTTGACTGGATGAGTTTCGCGGCATTCCGACTTCGATGCCCCGGTTGCCGAAATTCAGTTGCCTTTGAATTTCGGGTGATCCCTCTTGAGCATGTATGCTTCTGCTACTTGTTCTACACCACACTTCCTTCCGCAAAGGGCGTAACGCTTTGACTGGATGAGTTTCGCGGCATTCCGACTTCGATGCCCCGGTTGCCGAAATTCAGTTGCCTTTGAATTTCGGGTGATCCCTCTTGAGCATGTATGCTTCTGCTACTTGTTCTACACCACACTTCCTTCCGCAAAGGGCGTAACGCTTTGACTGGATGAGTTTCGCGGCATTCCGACTTCGATGCCCCGGTTGCCGAAATTCAGTTGCCTTTGAATTTCGGGTGATCCCTCTTGAGCATGTATGCTTCTGCTACTTGTTCTACACCACACTTCCTTCCGCAAAGGGCGTAACGCTTTGACTGGATGAGTTTCGCGGCATTCCGACTTCGATGCCCCGGTTGCCGAAATTCAGTTGCCTTTGAATTTCGGGTGATCCCTCTTGAGCATGTATGCTTCTGCTACTTGTTCTACACCACACTTCCTTCCGCAAAGGGCGTAACGCTTTGACTGGATGAGTTTCGCGGCATTCCGACTTCGATGCCCCGGTTGCCGAAATTCAGTTGCCTTTGAATTTCGGGTGATCCCTCTTGAGCATGTATGCTTCTGCTACTTGTTCTACACCACACTTCCTTCCGCAAAGGGCGTAACGCTTTGACTGGATGAGTTTCGCGGCATTCCGACTTCGATGCCCCGGTTGCCGAAATTCAGTTGCCTTTGAATTTCGGGTGATCCCTCTTGAGCATGTATGCTTCTGCTACTTGTTCTACACCACACTTCCTTCCGCAAAGGGCGTAACGCTTTGACTGGATGAGTTTCGCGGCATTCCGACTTCGATGCCCCGGTTGCCGAAATTCAGTTGCCTTTGAATTTCGGGTGATCCCTCTTGAGCATGTATGCTTCTGCTACTTGTTCTACACCACACTTCCTTCCGCAAAGGGCGTAACGCTTTGACTGGATGAGTTTCGCGGCATTCCGACTTCGATGCCCCGGTTGCCGAAATTCAGTTGCCTTTGAATTTCGGGTGATCCCTCTTGAGCATGTATGCTTCTGCTACTTGTTCTACACACACTTCCTTCCGCAAAGGGCGTAACGCTTTGACTGGATGAGTTTCGCGGCATTCCGACTTCGATGCCCCGGTTGCCGAAATTCAGTTGCCTTTGAATTTCGGGTGATCCCTCTTGAGCATGTATGCTTCTGCTACTTGTTCTACACCACACTTCCTTCCGCAAAGGGCGTAACGCTTTGACTGGATGAGTTTCGCGGCATTCCGACTTCGATGCCCCGGTTGCCGAAATTCAGTTGCCTTTGAATTTCGGGTGATCCCTCTTGAGCATGTATGCTTCTGCTACTTGTTCTACACCACACTTCCTTCCGCAAAGGGCGTAACGCTTTGACTGGATGAGTTTCGCGGCATTCCGACTTCGATGCCCCGGTTGCCGAAATTCAGTTGCCTTTGAATTTCGGGTGATCCCTCTTGAGCATGTATGCTTCTGCTACTTGTTCTACACCACACTTCCTTCCGCAAAGGGCGTAACGCTTTGACTGGATGAGTTTCGCGGCATTCCGACTTCGATGCCCCGGTTGCCGAAATTCAGTTGCCTTTGAATTTCGGGTGATCCCTCTTGAGCATGTATGCTTCTGCTACTTGTTCTACACCACACTTCCTTCCGCAAAGGGCGTAACGCTTTGACTGGATGAGTTTCGCGGCATTCCGACTTCGATGCCCCGGTTGCCGAAATTCAGTTGCCTTTGAATTTCGGGTGATCCCTCTTGAGCATGTATGCTTCTGCTACTTGTTCTACACCACACTTCCTTCCGCAAAGGGCGTAACGCTTTGACTGGATGAGTTTCGCGGCATTCCGACTTCGATGCCCCGGTTGCCGAAATTCAGTTGCCTTTGAATTTCGGGTGATCCCTCTTGAGCATGTATGCTTCTGCTACTTGTTCTACACCACACTTCCTTCCGCAAAGGGCGTAACGCTTTGACTGGATGAGTTTCGCGGCATTCCGACTTCGATGCCCCGGTTGCCGAAATTCAGTTGCCTTTGAATTTCGGGTGATCCCTCTTGAGCATGTATGCTTCTGCTACTTGTTCTACACCACACTTCCTTCCGCAAAGGGCGTAACGCTTTGACTGGATGAGTTTCGCGGCATTCCGACTTCGATGCCCCGGTTGCCGAAATTCAGTTGCCTTTGAATTTCGGGTGATCCCTCTTGAGCATGTATGCTTCTGCTACTTGTTCTACACCACACTTCCTTCCGCAAAGGGCGTAACGCTTTGACTGGATGAGTTTCGCGGCATTCCGACTTCGATGCCCCGGTTGCCGAAATTCAGTTGCCTTTGAATTTCGGGTGATCCCTCTTGAGCATGTATGCTTCTGCTACTTGTTCTACACCACACTTCCTTCCGCAAAGGGCGTAACGCTTTGACTGGATGAGTTTCGCGGCATTCCGACTTCGATGCCCCGGTTGCCGAAATTCAGTTGCCTTTGAATTTCGGGTGATCCCTCTTGAGCATGTATGCTTCTGCTACTTGTTCTACACCACACTTCCTTCCGCAAAGGGCGTAACGCTTTGACTGGATGAGTTTCGCGGCATTCCGACTTCGATGCCCCGGTTGCCGAAATTCAGTTGCCTTTGAATTTCGGGTGATCCCTCTTGAGCATGTATGCTTCTGCTACTTGTTCTACACCACACTTCCTTCCGCAAAGGGCGTAACGCTTTGACTGGATGAGTTTCGCGGCATTCCGACTTCGATGCCCCGGTTGCCGAAATTCAGTTGCCTTTGAATTTCGGGTGATCCCTCTTGAGCATGTATGCTTCTGCTACTTGTTCTACACCACACTTCCTTCCGCAAAGGGCGTAACGCTTTGACTGGATGAGTTTCGCGGCATTCCGACTTCGATGCCCCGGTTGCCGAAATTCAGTTGCCTTTGAATTTCGGGTGATCCCTCTTGAGCATGTATGCTTCTGCTACTTGTTCTACACCACACTTCCTTCCGCAAAGGGCGTAACGCTTTGACTGGATGAGTTTCGCGGCATTCCGACTTCGATGCCCCGGTTGCCGAAATTCAGTTGCCTTTGAATTTCGGGTGATCCCTCTTGAGCATGTATGCTTCTGCTACTTGTTCTACACCACACTTCCTTCCGCAAAGGGCGTAACGCTTTGACTGGATGAGTTTCGCGGCATTCCGACTTCGATGCCCCGGTTGCCGAAATTCAGTTGCCTTTGAATTTCGGGTGATCCCTCTTGAGCATGTATGCTTCTGCTACTTGTTCTACACCACACTTCCTTCCGCAAAGGGCGTAACGCTTTGACTGGATGAGTTTCGCGGCATTCCGACTTCGATGCCCCGGTTGCCGAAATTCAGTTGCCTTTGAATTTCGGGTGATCCCTCTTGAGCATGTATGCTTCTGCTACTTGTTCTACACCACACTTCCTTCCGCAAAGGGCGTAACGCTTTGACTGGATGAGTTTCGCGGCATTCCGACTTCGATGCCCCGGTTGCCGAAATTCAGTTGCCTTTGAATTTCGGGTGATCCCTCTTGAGCATGTATGCTTCTGCTACTTGTTCTACACCACACTTCCTTCCGCAAAGGGCGTAACGCTTTGACTGGATGAGTTTCGCGGCATTCCGACTTCGATGCCCCGGTTGCCGAAATTCAGTTGCCTTTGAATTTCGGGTGATCCCTCTTGAGCATGTATGCTTCTGCTACTTGTTCTACACCACACTTCCTTCCGCAAAGGGCGTAACGCTTTGACTGGATGAGTTTCGCGGCATTCCGACTTCGATGCCCCGGTTGCCGAAATTCAGTTGCCTTTGAATTTCGGGTGATCCCTCTTGAGCATGTATGCTTCTGCTACTTGTTCTACACCACACTTCCTTCCGCAAAGGGCGTAACGCTTTGACTGGATGAGTTTCGCGGCATTCCGACTTCGATGCCCCGGTTGCCGAAATTCAGTTGCCTTTGAATTTCGGGTGATCCCTCTTGAGCATGTATGCTTCTGCTACTTGTTCTACACCACACTTCCTTCCGCAAAGGGCGTAACGCTTTGACTGGATGAGTTTCGCGGCATTCCGACTTCGATGCCCCGGTTGCCGAAATTCAGTTGCCTTTGAATTTCGGGTGATCCCTCTTGAGCATGTATGCTTCTGCTACTTGTTCTACACCACACTTCCTTCCGCAAAGGGCGTAACGCTTTGACTGGATGAGTTTCGCGGCATTCCGACTTCGATGCCCCGGTTGCCGAAATTCAGTTGCCTTTGAATTTCGGGTGATCCCTCTTGAGCATGTATGCTTCTGCTACTTGTTCTACACCACACTTCCTTCCGCAAAGGGCGTAACGCTTTGACTGGATGAGTTTCGCGGCATTCCGACTTCGATGCCCCGGTTGCCGAAATTCAGTTGCCTTTGAATTTCGGGTGATCCCTCTTGAGCATGTATGCTTCTGCTACTTGTTCTACACCACACTTCCTTCCGCAAAGGGCGTAACGCTTTGACTGGATGAGTTTCGCGGCATTCCGACTTCGATGCCCCGGTTGCCGAAATTCAGTTGCCTTTGAATTTCGGGTGATCCCTCTTGAGCATGTATGCTTCTGCTACTTGTTCTACACCACACTTCCTTCCGCAAAGGGCGTAACGCTTTGACTGGATGAGTTTCGCGGCATTCCGACTTCGATGCCCCGGTTGCCGAAATTCAGTTGCCTTTGAATTTCGGGTGATCCCTCTTGAGCATGTATGCTTCTGCTACTTGTTCTACACACACTTCCTTCCGCAAAGGGCGTAACGCTTTGACTGGATGAGTTTCGCGGCATTCCGACTTCGATGCCCCGGTTGCCGAAATTCAGTTGCCTTTGAATTTCGGGTGATCCCTCTTGAGCATGTATGCTTCTGCTACTTGTTCTACACCACACTTCCTTCCGCAAAGGGCGTAACGCTTTGACTGGATGAGTTTCGCGGCATTCCGACTTCGATGCCCCGGTTGCCGAAATTCAGTTGCCTTTGAATTTCGGGTGATCCCTCTTGAGCATGTATGCTTCTGCTACTTGTTCTACACCACACTTCCTTCCGCAAAGGGCGTAACGCTTTGACTGGATGAGTTTCGCGGCATTCCGACTTCGATGCCCCGGTTGCCGAAATTCAGTTGCCTTTGAATTTCGGGTGATCCCTCTTGAGCATGTATGCTTCTGCTACTTGTTCTACACCACACTTCCTTCCGCAAAGGGCGTAACGCTTTGACTGGATGAGTTTCGCGGCATTCCGACTTCGATGCCCCGGTTGCCGAAATTCAGTTGCCTTTGAATTTCGGGTGATCCCTCTTGAGCATGTATGCTTCTGCTACTTGTTCTACACCACACTTCCTTCCGCAAAGGGCGTAACGCTTTGACTGGATGAGTTTCGCGGCATTCCGACTTCGATGCCCCGGTTGCCGAAATTCAGTTGCCTTTGAATTTCGGGTGATCCCTCTTGAGCATGTATGCTTCTGCTACTTGTTCTACACCACACTTCCTTCCGCAAAGGGCGTAACGCTTTGACTGGATGAGTTTCGCGGCATTCCGACTTCGATGCCCCGGTTGCCGAAATTCAGTTGCCTTTGAATTTCGGGTGATCCCTCTTGAGCATGTATGCTTCTGCTACTTGTTCTACACCACACTTCCTTCCGCAAAGGGCGTAACGCTTTGACTGGATGAGTTTCGCGGCATTCCGACTTCGATGCCCCGGTTGCCGAAATTCAGTTGCCTTTGAATTTCGGGTGATCCCTCTTGAGCATGTATGCTTCTGCTACTTGTTCTACACCACACTTCCTTCCGCAAAGGGCGTAACGCTTTGACTGGATGAGTTTCGCGGCATTCCGACTTCGATGCCCCGGTTGCCGAAATTCAGTTGCCTTTGAATTTCGGGTGATCCCTCTTGAGCATGTATGCTTCTGCTACTTGTTCTACACCACACTTCCTTCCGCAAAGGGCGTAACGCTTTGACTGGATGAGTTTCGCGGCATTCCGACTTCGATGCCCCGGTTGCCGAAATTCAGTTGCCTTTGAATTTCGGGTGATCCCTCTTGAGCATGTATGCTTCTGCTACTTGTTCTACACCACACTTCCTTCCGCAAAGGGCGTAACGCTTTGACTGGATGAGTTTCGCGGCATTCCGACTTCGATGCCCCGGTTGCCGAAATTCAGTTGCCTTTGAATTTCGGGTGATCCCTCTTGAGCATGTATGCTTCTGCTACTTGTTCTACACCACACTTCCTTCCGCAAAGGGCGTAACGCTTTGACTGGATGAGTTTCGCGGCATTCCGACTTCGATGCCCCGGTTGCCGAAATTCAGTTGCCTTTGAATTTCGGGTGATCCCTCTTGAGCATGTATGCTTCTGCTACTTGTTCTACACCACACTTCCTTCCGCAAAGGGCGTAACGCTTTGACTGGATGAGTTTCGCGGCATTCCGACTTCGATGCCCCGGTTGCCGAAATTCAGTTGCCTTTGAATTTCGGGTGATCCCTCTTGAGCATGTATGCTTCTGCTACTTGTTCTACACCACACTTCCTTCCGCAAAGGGCGTAACGCTTTGACTGGATGAGTTTCGCGGCATTCCGACTTCGATGCCCCGGTTGCCGAAATTCAGTTGCCTTTGAATTTCGGGTGATCCCTCTTGAGCATGTATGCTTCTGCTACTTGTTCTACACCACACTTCCTTCCGCAAAGGGCGTAACGCTTTGACTGGATGAGTTTCGCGGCATTCCGACTTCGATGCCCCGGTTGCCGAAATTCAGTTGCCTTTGAATTTCGGGTGATCCCTCTTGAGCATGTATGCTTCTGCTACTTGTTCTACACCACACTTCCTTCCGCAAAGGGCGTAACGCTTTGACTGGATGAGTTTCGCGGCATTCCGACTTCGATGCCCCGGTTGCCGAAATTCAGTTGCCTTTGAATTTCGGGTGATCCCTCTTGAGCATGTATGCTTCTGCTACTTGTTCTACACCACACTTCCTTCCGCAAAGGGCGTAACGCTTTGACTGGATGAGTTTCGCGGCATTCCGACTTCGATGCCCCGGTTGCCGAAATTCAGTTGCCTTTGAATTTCGGGTGATCCCTCTTGAGCATGTATGCTTCTGCTACTTGTTCTACACCACACTTCCTTCCGCAAAGGGCGTAACGCTTTGACTGGATGAGTTTCGCGGCATTCCGACTTCGATGCCCCGGTTGCCGAAATTCAGTTGCCTTTGAATTTCGGGTGATCCCTCTTGAGCATGTATGCTTCTGCTACTTGTTCTACACCACACTTCCTTCCGCAAAGGGCGTAACGCTTTGACTGGATGAGTTTCGCGGCATTCCGACTTCGATGCCCCGGTTGCCGAAATTCAGTTGCCTTTGAATTTCGGGTGATCCCTCTTGAGCATGTATGCTTCTGCTACTTGTTCTACACCACACTTCCTTCCGCAAAGGGCGTAACGCTTTGACTGGATGAGTTTCGCGGCATTCCGACTTCGATGCCCCGGTTGCCGAAATTCAGTTGCCTTTGAATTTCGGGTGATCCCTCTTGAGCATGTATGCTTCTGCTACTTGTTCTACACCACACTTCCTTCCGCAAAGGGCGTAACGCTTTGACTGGATGAGTTTCGCGGCATTCCGACTTCGATGCCCCGGTTGCCGAAATTCAGTTGCCTTTGAATTTCGGGTGATCCCTCTTGAGCATGTATGCTTCTGCTACTTGTTCTACATCACACTTCCTTCCGCAAAGGGCGTAACGCTTTGACTGGATGAGTTTCGCGGCATTCCGACTTCGATGCCCCGGTTGCCGAAATTCAGTTGCCTTTGAATTTCGGGTGATCCCTCTTGAGCATGTATGCTTCTGCTACTTGTTCTACACCACACTTCCTTCCGCAAAGGGCGTAACGCTTTGACTGGATGAGTTTCGCGGCATTCCGACTTCGATGCCCCGGTTGCCGAAATTCAGTTGCCTTTGAATTTCGGGTGATCCCTCTTGAGCATGTATGCTTCTGCTACTTGTTCTACACCACACTTCCTTCCGCAAAGGGCGTAACGCTTTGACTGGATGAGTTTCGCGGCATTCCGACTTCGATGCCCCGGTTGCCGAAATTCAGTTGCCTTTGAATTTCGGGTGATCCCTCTTGAGCATGTATGCTTCTGCTACTTGTTCTACACCACACTTCCTTCCGCAAAGGGCGTAACGCTTTGACTGGATGAGTTTCGCGGCATTCCGACTTCGATGCCCCGGTTGCCGAAATTCAGTTGCCTTTGAATTTCGGGTGATCCCTCTTGAGCATGTATGCTTCTGCTACTTGTTCTACACCACACTTCCTTCCGCAAAGGGCGTAACGCTTTGACTGGATGAGTTTCGCGGCATTCCGACTTCGATGCCCCGGTTGCCGAAATTCAGTTGCCTTTGAATTTCGGGTGATCCCTCTTGAGCATGTATGCTTCTGCTACTTGTTCTACACCACACTTCCTTCCGCAAAGGGCGTAACGCTTTGACTGGATGAGTTTCGCGGCATTCCGACTTCGATGCCCCGGTTGCCGAAATTCAGTTGCCTTTGAATTTCGGGTGATCCCTCTTGAGCATGTATGCTTCTGCTACTTGTTCTACACCACACTTCCTTCCGCAAAGGGCGTAACGCTTTGACTGGATGAGTTTCGCGGCATTCCGACTTCGATGCCCCGGTTGCCGAAATTCAGTTGCCTTTGAATTTCGGGTGATCCCTCTTGAGCATGTATGCTTCTGCTACTTGTTCTACACCACACTTCCTTCCGCAAAGGGCGTAACGCTTTGACTGGATGAGTTTCGCGGCATTCCGACTTCGATGCCCCGGTTGCCGAAATTCAGTTGCCTTTGAATTTCGGGTGATCCCTCTTGAGCATGTATGCTTCTGCTACTTGTTCTACACCACACTTCCTTCCGCAAAGGGCGTAACGCTTTGACTGGATGAGTTTCGCGGCATTCCGACTTCGATGCCCCGGTTGCCGAAATTCAGTTGCCTTTGAATTTCGGGTGATCCCTCTTGAGCATGTATGCTTCTGCTACTTGTTCTACACCACACTTCCTTCCGCAAAGGGCGTAACGCTTTGACTGGATGAGTTTCGCGGCATTCCGACTTCGATGCCCCGGTTGCCGAAATTCAGTTGCCTTTGAATTTCGGGTGATCCCTCTTGAGCATGTATGCTTCTGCTACTTGTTCTACACCACACTTCCTTCCGCAAAGGGCGTAACGCTTTGACTGGATGAGTTTCGCGGCATTCCGACTTCGATGCCCCGGTTGCCGAAATTCAGTTGCCTTTGAATTTCGGGTGATCCCTCTTGAGCATGTATGCTTCTGCTACTTGTTCTACACCACACTTCCTTCCGCAAAGGGCGTAACGCTTTGACTGGATGAGTTTCGCGGCATTCCGACTTCGATGCCCCGGTTGCCGAAATTCAGTTGCCTTTGAATTTCGGGTGATCCCTCTTGAGCATGTATGCTTCTGCTACTTGTTCTACACCACACTTCCTTCCGCAAAGGGCGTAACGCTTTGACTGGATGAGTTTCGCGGCATTCCGACTTCGATGCCCCGGTTGCCGAAATTCAGTTGCCTTTGAATTTCGGGTGATCCCTCTTGAGCATGTATGCTTCTGCTACTTGTTCTACACCACACTTCCTTCCGCAAAGGGCGTAACGCTTTGACTGGATGAGTTTCGCGGCATTCCGACTTCGATGCCCCGGTTGCCGAAATTCAGTTGCCTTTGAATTTCGGGTGATCCCTCTTGAGCATGTATGCTTCTGCTACTTGTTCTACACCACACTTCCTTCCGCAAAGGGCGTAACGCTTTGACTGGATGAGTTTCGCGGCATTCCGACTTCGATGCCCCGGTTGCCGAAATTCAGTTGCCTTTGAATTTCGGGTGATCCCTCTTGAGCATGTATGCTTCTGCTACTTGTTCTACACCACACTTCCTTCCGCAAAGGGCGTAACGCTTTGACTGGATGAGTTTCGCGGCATTCCGACTTCGATGCCCCGGTTGCCGAAATTCAGTTGCCTTTGAATTTCGGGTGATCCCTCTTGAGCATGTATGCTTCTGCTACTTGTTCTACACCACACTTCCTTCCGCAAAGGGCGTAACGCTTTGACTGGATGAGTTTCGCGGCATTCCGACTTCGATGCCCCGGTTGCCGAAATTCAGTTGCCTTTGAATTTCGGGTGATCCCTCTTGAGCATGTATGCTTCTGCTACTTGTTCTACACCACACTTCCTTCCGCAAAGGGCGTAACGCTTTGACTGGATGAGTTTCGCGGCATTCCGACTTCGATGCCCCGGTTGCCGAAATTCAGTTGCCTTTGAATTTCGGGTGATCCCTCTTGAGCATGTATGCTTCTGCTACTTGTTCTACACCACACTTCCTTCCGCAAAGGGCGTAACGCTTTGACTGGATGAGTTTCGCGGCATTCCGACTTCGATGCCCCGGTTGCCGAAATTCAGTTGCCTTTGAATTTCGGGTGATCCCTCTTGAGCATGTATGCTTCTGCTACTTGTTCTACACCACACTTCCTTCCGCAAAGGGCGTAACGCTTTGACTGGATGAGTTTCGCGGCATTCCGACTTCGATGCCCCGGTTGCCGAAATTCAGTTGCCTTTGAATTTCGGGTGATCCCTCTTGAGCATGTATGCTTCTGCTACTTGTTCTACACCACACTTCCTTCCGCAAAGGGCGTAACGCTTTGACTGGATGAGTTTCGCGGCATTCCGACTTCGATGCCCCGGTTGCCGAAATTCAGTTGCCTTTGAATTTCGGGTGATCCCTCTTGAGCATGTATGCTTCTGCTACTTGTTCTACACCACACTTCCTTCCGCAAAGGGCGTAACGCTTTGACTGGATGAGTTTCGCGGCATTCCGACTTCGATGCCCCGGTTGCCGAAATTCAGTTGCCTTTGAATTTCGGGTGATCCCTCTTGAGCATGTATGCTTCTGCTACTTGTTCTACACCACACTTCCTTCCGCAAAGGGCGTAACGCTTTGACTGGATGAGTTTCGCGGCATTCCGACTTCGATGCCCCGGTTGCCGAAATTCAGTTGCCTTTGAATTTCGGGTGATCCCTCTTGAGCATGTATGCTTCTGCTACTTGTTCTACATCACACTTCCTTCCGCAAAGGGCGTAACGCTTTGACTGGATGAGTTTCGCGGCATTCCGACTTCGATGCCCCGGTTGCCGAAATTCAGTTGCCTTTGAATTTCGGGTGATCCCTCTTGAGCATGTATGCTTCTGCTACTTGTTCTACACCACACTTCCTTCCGCAAAGGGCGTAACGCTTTGACTGGATGAGTTTCGCGGCATTCCGACTTCGATGCCCCGGTTGCCGAAATTCAGTTGCCTTTGAATTTCGGGTGATCCCTCTTGAGCATGTATGCTTCTGCTACTTGTTCTACACCACACTTCCTTCCGCAAAGGGCGTAACGCTTTGACTGGATGAGTTTCGCGGCATTCCGACTTCGATGCCCCGGTTGCCGAAATTCAGTTGCCTTTGAATTTCGGGTGATCCCTCTTGAGCATGTATGCTTCTGCTACTTGTTCTACACCACACTTCCTTCCGCAAAGGGCGTAACGCTTTGACTGGATGAGTTTCGCGGCATTCCGACTTCGATGCCCCGGTTGCCGAAATTCAGTTGCCTTTGAATTTCGGGTGATCCCTCTTGAGCATGTATGCTTCTGCTACTTGTTCTACACCACACTTCCTTCCGCAAAGGGCGTAACGCTTTGACTGGATGAGTTTCGCGGCATTCCGACTTCGATGCCCCGGTTGCCGAAATTCAGTTGCCTTTGAATTTCGGGTGATCCCTCTTGAGCATGTATGCTTCTGCTACTTGTTCTACACCACACTTCCTTCCGCAAAGGGCGTAACGCTTTGACTGGATGAGTTTCGCGGCATTCCGACTTCGATGCCCCGGTTGCCGAAATTCAGTTGCCTTTGAATTTCGGGTGATCCCTCTTGAGCATGTATGCTTCTGCTACTTGTTCTACACCACACTTCCTTCCGCAAAGGGCGTAACGCTTTGACTGGATGAGTTTCGCGGCATTCCGACTTCGATGCCCCGGTTGCCGAAATTCAGTTGCCTTTGAATTTCGGGTGATCCCTCTTGAGCATGTATGCTTCTGCTACTTGTTCTACACCACACTTCCTTCCGCAAAGGGCGTAACGCTTTGACTGGATGAGTTTCGCGGCATTCCGACTTCGATGCCCCGGTTGCCGAAATTCAGTTGCCTTTGAATTTCGGGTGATCCCTCTTGAGCATGTATGCTTCTGCTACTTGTTCTACACCACACTTCCTTCCGCAAAGGGCGTAACGCTTTGACTGGATGAGTTTCGCGGCATTCCGACTTCGATGCCCCGGTTGCCGAAATTCAGTTGCCTTTGAATTTCGGGTGATCCCTCTTGAGCATGTATGCTTCTGCTACTTGTTCTACACCACACTTCCTTCCGCAAAGGGCGTAACGCTTTGACTGGATGAGTTTCGCGGCATTCCGACTTCGATGCCCCGGTTGCCGAAATTCAGTTGCCTTTGAATTTCGGGTGATCCCTCTTGAGCATGTATGCTTCTGCTACTTGTTCTACACCACACTTCCTTCCGCAAAGGGCGTAACGCTTTGACTGGATGAGTTTCGCGGCATTCCGACTTCGATGCCCCGGTTGCCGAAATTCAGTTGCCTTTGAATTTCGGGTGATCCCTCTTGAGCATGTATGCTTCTGCTACTTGTTCTACACCACACTTCCTTCCGCAAAGGGCGTAACGCTTTGACTGGATGAGTTTCGCGGCATTCCGACTTCGATGCCCCGGTTGCCGAAATTCAGTTGCCTTTGAATTTCGGGTGATCCCTCTTGAGCATGTATGCTTCTGCTACTTGTTCTACACCACACTTCCTTCCGCAAAGGGCGTAACGCTTTGACTGGATGAGTTTCGCGGCATTCCGACTTCGATGCCCCGGTTGCCGAAATTCAGTTGCCTTTGAATTTCGGGTGATCCCTCTTGAGCATGTATGCTTCTGCTACTTGTTCTACACCACACTTCCTTCCGCAAAGGGCGTAACGCTTTGACTGGATGAGTTTCGCGGCATTCCGACTTCGATGCCCCGGTTGCCGAAATTCAGTTGCCTTTGAATTTCGGGTGATCCCTCTTGAGCATGTATGCTTCTGCTACTTGTTCTACACCACACTTCCTTCCGCAAAGGGCGTAACGCTTTGACTGGATGAGTTTCGCGGCATTCCGACTTCGATGCCCCGGTTGCCGAAATTCAGTTGCCTTTGAATTTCGGGTGATCCCTCTTGAGCATGTATGCTTCTGCTACTTGTTCTACACCACACTTCCTTCCGCAAAGGGCGTAACGCTTTGACTGGATGAGTTTCGCGGCATTCCGACTTCGATGCCCCGGTTGCCGAAATTCAGTTGCCTTTGAATTTCGGGTGATCCCTCTTGAGCATGTATGCTTCTGCTACTTGTTCTACACCACACTTCCTTCCGCAAAGGGCGTAACGCTTTGACTGGATGAGTTTCGCGGCATTCCGACTTCGATGCCCCGGTTGCCGAAATTCAGTTGCCTTTGAATTTCGGGTGATCCCTCTTGAGCATGTATGCTTCTGCTACTTGTTCTACACACACTTCCTTCCGCAAAGGGCGTAACGCTTTGACTGGATGAGTTTCGCGGCATTCCGACTTCGATGCCCCGGTTGCCGAAATTCAGTTGCCTTTGAATTTCGGGTGATCCCTCTTGAGCATGTATGCTTCTGCTACTTGTTCTACACCACACTTCCTTCCGCAAAGGGCGTAACGCTTTGACTGGATGAGTTTCGCGGCATTCCGACTTCGATGCCCCGGTTGCCGAAATTCAGTTGCCTTTGAATTTCGGGTGATCCCTCTTGAGCATGTATGCTTCTGCTACTTGTTCTACACCACACTTCCTTCCGCAAAGGGCGTAACGCTTTGACTGGATGAGTTTCGCGGCATTCCGACTTCGATGCCCCGGTTGCCGAAATTCAGTTGCCTTTGAATTTCGGGTGATCCCTCTTGAGCATGTATGCTTCTGCTACTTGTTCTACACCACACTTCCTTCCGCAAAGGGCGTAACGCTTTGACTGGATGAGTTTCGCGGCATTCCGACTTCGATGCCCCGGTTGCCGAAATTCAGTTGCCTTTGAATTTCGGGTGATCCCTCTTGAGCATGTATGCTTCTGCTACTTGTTCTACACCACACTTCCTTCCGCAAAGGGCGTAACGCTTTGACTGGATGAGTTTCGCGGCATTCCGACTTCGATGCCCCGGTTGCCGAAATTCAGTTGCCTTTGAATTTCGGGTGATCCCTCTTGAGCATGTATGCTTCTGCTACTTGTTCTACACCACACTTCCTTCCGCAAAGGGCGTAACGCTTTGACTGGATGAGTTTCGCGGCATTCCGACTTCGATGCCCCGGTTGCCGAAATTCAGTTGCCTTTGAATTTCGGGTGATCCCTCTTGAGCATGTATGCTTCTGCTACTTGTTCTACACCACACTTCCTTCCGCAAAGGGCGTAACGCTTTGACTGGATGAGTTTCGCGGCATTCCGACTTCGATGCCCCGGTTGCCGAAATTCAGTTGCCTTTGAATTTCGGGTGATCCCTCTTGAGCATGTATGCTTCTGCTACTTGTTCTACACCACACTTCCTTCCGCAAAGGGCGTAACGCTTTGACTGGATGAGTTTCGCGGCATTCCGACTTCGATGCCCCGGTTGCCGAAATTCAGTTGCCTTTGAATTTCGGGTGATCCCTCTTGAGCATGTATGCTTCTGCTACTTGTTCTACACCACACTTCCTTCCGCAAAGGGCGTAACGCTTTGACTGGATGAGTTTCGCGGCATTCCGACTTCGATGCCCCGGTTGCCGAAATTCAGTTGCCTTTGAATTTCGGGTGATCCCTCTTGAGCATGTATGCTTCTGCTACTTGTTCTACATCACACTTCCTTCCGCAAAGGGCGTAACGCTTTGACTGGATGAGTTTCGCGGCATTCCGACTTCGATGCCCCGGTTGCCGAAATTCAGTTGCCTTTGAATTTCGGGTGATCCCTCTTGAGCATGTATGCTTCTGCTACTTGTTCTACACCACACTTCCTTCCGCAAAGGGCGTAACGCTTTGACTGGATGAGTTTCGCGGCATTCCGACTTCGATGCCCCGGTTGCCGAAATTCAGTTGCCTTTGAATTTCGGGTGATCCCTCTTGAGCATGTATGCTTCTGCTACTTGTTCTACACCACACTTCCTTCCGCAAAGGGCGTAACGCTTTGACTGGATGAGTTTCGCGGCATTCCGACTTCGATGCCCCGGTTGCCGAAATTCAGTTGCCTTTGAATTTCGGGTGATCCCTCTTGAGCATGTATGCTTCTGCTACTTGTTCTACACCACACTTCCTTCCGCAAAGGGCGTAACGCTTTGACTGGATGAGTTTCGCGGCATTCCGACTTCGATGCCCCGGTTGCCGAAATTCAGTTGCCTTTGAATTTCGGGTGATCCCTCTTGAGCATGTATGCTTCTGCTACTTGTTCTACACCACACTTCCTTCCGCAAAGGGCGTAACGCTTTGACTGGATGAGTTTCGCGGCATTCCGACTTCGATGCCCCGGTTGCCGAAATTCAGTTGCCTTTGAATTTCGGGTGATCCCTCTTGAGCATGTATGCTTCTGCTACTTGTTCTACACCACACTTCCTTCCGCAAAGGGCGTAACGCTTTGACTGGATGAGTTTCGCGGCATTCCGACTTCGATGCCCCGGTTGCCGAAATTCAGTTGCCTTTGAATTTCGGGTGATCCCTCTTGAGCATGTATGCTTCTGCTACTTGTTCTACACCACACTTCCTTCCGCAAAGGGCGTAACGCTTTGACTGGATGAGTTTCGCGGCATTCCGACTTCGATGCCCCGGTTGCCGAAATTCAGTTGCCTTTGAATTTCGGGTGATCCCTCTTGAGCATGTATGCTTCTGCTACTTGTTCTACACCACACTTCCTTCCGCAAAGGGCGTAACGCTTTGACTGGATGAGTTTCGCGGCATTCCGACTTCGATGCCCCGGTTGCCGAAATTCAGTTGCCTTTGAATTTCGGGTGATCCCTCTTGAGCATGTATGCTTCTGCTACTTGTTCTACACCACACTTCCTTCCGCAAAGGGCGTAACGCTTTGACTGGATGAGTTTCGCGGCATTCCGACTTCGATGCCCCGGTTGCCGAAATTCAGTTGCCTTTGAATTTCGGGTGATCCCTCTTGAGCATGTATGCTTCTGCTACTTGTTCTACACCACACTTCCTTCCGCAAAGGGCGTAACGCTTTGACTGGATGAGTTTCGCGGCATTCCGACTTCGATGCCCCGGTTGCCGAAATTCAGTTGCCTTTGAATTTCGGGTGATCCCTCTTGAGCATGTATGCTTCTGCTACTTGTTCTACACCACACTTCCTTCCGCAAAGGGCGTAACGCTTTGACTGGATGAGTTTCGCGGCATTCCGACTTCGATGCCCCGGTTGCCGAAATTCAGTTGCCTTTGAATTTCGGGTGATCCCTCTTGAGCATGTATGCTTCTGCTACTTGTTCTACACCACACTTCCTTCCGCAAAGGGCGTAACGCTTTGACTGGATGAGTTTCGCGGCATTCCGACTTCGATGCCCCGGTTGCCGAAATTCAGTTGCCTTTGAATTTCGGGTGATCCCTCTTGAGCATGTATGCTTCTGCTACTTGTTCTACACCACACTTCCTTCCGCAAAGGGCGTAACGCTTTGACTGGATGAGTTTCGCGGCATTCCGACTTCGATGCCCCGGTTGCCGAAATTCAGTTGCCTTTGAATTTCGGGTGATCCCTCTTGAGCATGTATGCTTCTGCTACTTGTTCTACACCACACTTCCTTCCGCAAAGGGCGTAACGCTTTGACTGGATGAGTTTCGCGGCATTCCGACTTCGATGCCCCGGTTGCCGAAATTCAGTTGCCTTTGAATTTCGGGTGATCCCTCTTGAGCATGTATGCTTCTGCTACTTGTTCTACACCACACTTCCTTCCGCAAAGGGCGTAACGCTTTGACTGGATGAGTTTCGCGGCATTCCGACTTCGATGCCCCGGTTGCCGAAATTCAGTTGCCTTTGAATTTCGGGTGATCCCTCTTGAGCATGTATGCTTCTGCTACTTGTTCTACACCACACTTCCTTCCGCAAAGGGCGTAACGCTTTGACTGGATGAGTTTCGCGGCATTCCGACTTCGATGCCCCGGTTGCCGAAATTCAGTTGCCTTTGAATTTCGGGTGATCCCTCTTGAGCATGTATGCTTCTGCTACTTGTTCTACACCACACTTCCTTCCGCAAAGGGCGTAACGCTTTGACTGGATGAGTTTCGCGGCATTCCGACTTCGATGCCCCGGTTGCCGAAATTCAGTTGCCTTTGAATTTCGGGTGATCCCTCTTGAGCATGTATGCTTCTGCTACTTGTTCTACACCACACTTCCTTCCGCAAAGGGCGTAACGCTTTGACTGGATGAGTTTCGCGGCATTCCGACTTCGATGCCCCGGTTGCCGAAATTCAGTTGCCTTTGAATTTCGGGTGATCCCTCTTGAGCATGTATGCTTCTGCTACTTGTTCTACACCACACTTCCTTCCGCAAAGGGCGTAACGCTTTGACTGGATGAGTTTCGCGGCATTCCGACTTCGATGCCCCGGTTGCCGAAATTCAGTTGCCTTTGAATTTCGGGTGATCCCTCTTGAGCATGTATGCTTCTGCTACTTGTTCTACACCACACTTCCTTCCGCAAAGGGCGTAACGCTTTGACTGGATGAGTTTCGCGGCATTCCGACTTCGATGCCCCGGTTGCCGAAATTCAGTTGCCTTTGAATTTCGGGTGATCCCTCTTGAGCATGTATGCTTCTGCTACTTGTTCTACACCACCCTTCCTTCCGCAAAGGGCGTAACGCTTTGACTGGATGAGTTTCGCGGCATTCCGACTTCGATGCCCCGGTTGCCGAAATTCAGTTGCCTTTGAATTTCGGGTGATCCCTCTTGAGCATGTATGCTTCTGCTACTTGTTCTACACCACACTTCCTTCCGCAAAGGGCGTAACGCTTTGACTGGATGAGTTTCGCGGCATTCCGACTTCGATGCCCCGGTTGCCGAAATTCAGTTGCCTTTGAATTTCGGGTGATCCCTCTTGAGCATGTATGCTTCTGCTACTTGTTCTACACCACACTTCCTTCCGCAAAGGGCGTAACGCTTTGACTGCATGAGTTTCGCGGCATTCCGACTTCGATGCCCCGGTTGCCGAAATTCAGTTGCCTTTGAATTTCGGGTGATCCCTCTTGAGCATGTATGCTTCTGCTACTTGTTCTACACCACACTTCCTTCCGCAAAGGGCGTAACGCTTTGACTGGATGAGTTTCGCGGCATTCCGACTTCGATGCCCCGGTTGCCGAAATTCAGTTGCCTTTGAATTTCGGGTGATCCCTCTTGAGCATGTATGCTTCTGCTACTTGTTCTACACCACACTTCCTTCCGCAAAGGGCGTAACGCTTTGACTGGATGAGTTTCGCGGCATTCCGACTTCGATGCCCCGGTTGCCGAAATTCAGTTGCCTTTGAATTTCGGGTGATCCCTCTTGAGCATGTATGCTTCTGCTACTTGTTCTACACCACACTTCCTTCCGCAAAGGGCGTAACGCTTTGACTGGATGAGTTTCGCGGCATTCCGACTTCGATGCCCCGGTTGCCGAAATTCAGTTGCCTTTGAATTTCGGGTGATCCCTCTTGAGCATGTATGCTTCTGCTACTTGTTCTACACCACACTTCCTTCCGCAAAGGGCGTAACGCTTTGACTGGATGAGTTTCGCGGCATTCCGACTTCGATGCCCCGGTTGCCGAAATTCAGTTGCCTTTGAATTTCGGGTGATCCCTCTTGAGCATGTATGCTTCTGCTACTTGTTCTACACCACACTTCCTTCCGCAAAGGGCGTAACGCTTTGACTGGATGAGTTTCGCGGCATTCCGACTTCGATGCCCCGGTTGCCGAAATTCAGTTGCCTTTGAATTTCGGGTGATCCCTCTTGAGCATGTATGCTTCTGCTACTTGTTCTACACCACACTTCCTTCCGCAAAGGGCGTAACGCTTTGACTGGATGAGTTTCGCGGCATTCCGACTTCGATGCCCCGGTTGCCGAAATTCAGTTGCCTTTGAATTTCGGGTGATCCCTCTTGAGCATGTATGCTTCTGCTACTTGTTCTACACCACACTTCCTTCCGCAAAGGGCGTAACGCTTTGACTGGATGAGTTTCGCGGCATTCCGACTTCGATGCCCCGGTTGCCGAAATTCAGTTGCCTTTGAATTTCGGGTGATCCCTCTTGAGCATGTATGCTTCTGCTACTTGTTCTACACCACACTTCCTTCCGCAAAGGGCGTAACGCTTTGACTGGATGAGTTTCGCGGCATTCCGACTTCGATGCCCCGGTTGCCGAAATTCAGTTGCCTTTGAATTTCGGGTGATCCCTCTTGAGCATGTATGCTTCTGCTACTTGTTCTACACCACACTTCCTTCCGCAAAGGGCGTAACGCTTTGACTGGATGAGTTTCGCGGCATTCCGACTTCGATGCCCCGGTTGCCGAAATTCAGTTGCCTTTGAATTTCGGGTGATCCCTCTTGAGCATGTATGCTTCTGCTACTTGTTCTACACCACACTTCCTTCCGCAAAGGGCGTAACGCTTTGACTGGATGAGTTTCGCGGCATTCCGACTTCGATGCCCCGGTTGCCGAAATTCAGTTGCCTTTGAATTTCGGGTGATCCCTCTTGAGCATGTATGCTTCTGCTACTTGTTCTACACCACACTTCCTTCCGCAAAGGGCGTAACGCTTTGACTGGATGAGTTTCGCGGCATTCCGACTTCGATGCCCCGGTTGCCGAAATTCAGTTGCCTTTGAATTTCGGGTGATCCCTCTTGAGCATGTATGCTTCTGCTACTTGTTCTACACCACACTTCCTTCCGCAAAGGGCGTAACGCTTTGACTGGATGAGTTTCGCGGCATTCCGACTTCGATGCCCCGGTTGCCGAAATTCAGTTGCCTTTGAATTTCGGGTGATCCCTCTTGAGCATGTATGCTTCTGCTACTTGTTCTACACCACACTTCCTTCCGCAAAGGGCGTAACGCTTTGACTGGATGAGTTTCGCGGCATTCCGACTTCGATGCCCCGGTTGCCGAAATTCAGTTGCCTTTGAATTTCGGGTGATCCCTCTTGAGCATGTATGCTTCTGCTACTTGTTCTACACCACACTTCCTTCCGCAAAGGGCGTAACGCTTTGACTGGATGAGTTTCGCGGCATTCCGACTTCGATGCCCCGGTTGCCGAAATTCAGTTGCCTTTGAATTTCGGGTGATCCCTCTTGAGCATGTATGCTTCTGCTACTTGTTCTACACCACACTTCCTTCCGCAAAGGGCGTAACGCTTTGACTGGATGAGTTTCGCGGCATTCCGACTTCGATGCCCCGGTTGCCGAAATTCAGTTGCCTTTGAATTTCGGGTGATCCCTCTTGAGCATGTATGCTTCTGCTACTTGTTCTACACCACACTTCCTTCCGCAAAGGGCGTAACGCTTTGACTGGATGAGTTTCGCGGCATTCCGACTTCGATGCCCCGGTTGCCGAAATTCAGTTGCCTTTGAATTTCGGGTGATCCCTCTTGAGCATGTATGCTTCTGCTACTTGTTCTACACCACACTTCCTTCCGCAAAGGGCGTAACGCTTTGACTGGATGAGTTTCGCGGCATTCCGACTTCGATGCCCCGGTTGCCGAAATTCAGTTGCCTTTGAATTTCGGGTGATCCCTCTTGAGCATGTATGCTTCTGCTACTTGTTCTACACCACACTTCCTTCCGCAAAGGGCGTAACGCTTTGACTGGATGAGTTTCGCGGCATTCCGACTTCGATGCCCCGGTTGCCGAAATTCAGTTGCCTTTGAATTTCGGGTGATCCCTCTTGAGCATGTATGCTTCTGCTACTTGTTCTACACCACACTTCCTTCCGCAAAGGGCGTAACGCTTTGACTGGATGAGTTTCGCGGCATTCCGACTTCGATGCCCCGGTTGCCGAAATTCAGTTGCCTTTGAATTTCGGGTGATCCCTCTTGAGCATGTATGCTTCTGCTACTTGTTCTACACCACACTTCCTTCCGCAAAGGGCGTAACGCTTTGACTGGATGAGTTTCGCGGCATTCCGACTTCGATGCCCCGGTTGCCGAAATTCAGTTGCCTTTGAATTTCGGGTGATCCCTCTTGAGCATGTATGCTTCTGCTACTTGTTCTACACCACACTTCCTTCCGCAAAGGGCGTAACGCTTTGACTGGATGAGTTTCGCGGCATTCCGACTTCGATGCCCCGGTTGCCGAAATTCAGTTGCCTTTGAATTTCGGGTGATCCCTCTTGAGCATGTATGCTTCTGCTACTTGTTCTACACCACACTTCCTTCCGCAAAGGGCGTAACGCTTTGACTGGATGAGTTTCGCGGCATTCCGACTTCGATGCCCCGGTTGCCGAAATTCAGTTGCCTTTGAATTTCGGGTGATCCCTCTTGAGCATGTATGCTTCTGCTACTTGTTCTACACCACACTTCCTTCCGCAAAGGGCGTAACGCTTTGACTGGATGAGTTTCGCGGCATTCCGACTTCGATGCCCCGGTTGCCGAAATTCAGTTGCCTTTGAATTTCGGGTGATCCCTCTTGAGCATGTATGCTTCTGCTACTTGTTCTACACCACACTTCCTTCCGCAAAGGGCGTAACGCTTTGACTGGATGAGTTTCGCGGCATTCCGACTTCGATGCCCCGGTTGCCGAAATTCAGTTGCCTTTGAATTTCGGGTGATCCCTCTTGAGCATGTATGCTTCTGCTACTTGTTCTACACCACACTTCCTTCCGCAAAGGGCGTAACGCTTTGACTGGATGAGTTTCGCGGCATTCCGACTTCGATGCCCCGGTTGCCGAAATTCAGTTGCCTTTGAATTTCGGGTGATCCCTCTTGAGCATGTATGCTTCTGCTACTTGTTCTACACCACACTTCCTTCCGCAAAGGGCGTAACGCTTTGACTGGATGAGTTTCGCGGCATTCCGACTTCGATGCCCCGGTTGCCGAAATTCAGTTGCCTTTGAATTTCGGGTGATCCCTCTTGAGCATGTATGCTTCTGCTACTTGTTCTACACCACACTTCCTTCCGCAAAGGGCGTAACGCTTTGACTGGATGAGTTTCGCGGCATTCCGACTTCGATGCCCCGGTTGCCGAAATTCAGTTGCCTTTGAATTTCGGGTGATCCCTCTTGAGCATGTATGCTTCTGCTACTTGTTCTACACCACACTTCCTTCCGCAAAGGGCGTAACGCTTTGACTGGATGAGTTTCGCGGCATTCCGACTTCGATGCCCCGGTTGCCGAAATTCAGTTGCCTTTGAATTTCGGGTGATCCCTCTTGAGCATGTATGCTTCTGCTACTTGTTCTACATCACACTTCCTTCCGCAAAGGGCGTAACGCTTTGACTGGATGAGTTTCGCGGCATTCCGACTTCGATGCCCCGGTTGCCGAAATTCAGTTGCCTTTGAATTTCGGGTGATCCCTCTTGAGCATGTATGCTTCTGCTACTTGTTCTACACCACACTTCCTTCCGCAAAGGGCGTAACGCTTTGACTGGATGAGTTTCGCGGCATTCCGACTTCGATGCCCCGGTTGCCGAAATTCAGTTGCCTTTGAATTTCGGGTGATCCCTCTTGAGCATGTATGCTTCTGCTACTTGTTCTACACCACACTTCCTTCCGCAAAGGGCGTAACGCTTTGACTGGATGAGTTTCGCGGCATTCCGACTTCGATGCCCCGGTTGCCGAAATTCAGTTGCCTTTGAATTTCGGGTGATCCCTCTTGAGCATGTATGCTTCTGCTACTTGTTCTACACCACACTTCCTTCCGCAAAGGGCGTAACGCTTTGACTGGATGAGTTTCGCGGCATTCCGACTTCGATGCCCCGGTTGCCGAAATTCAGTTGCCTTTGAATTTCGGGTGATCCCTCTTGAGCATGTATGCTTCTGCTACTTGTTCTACACCACACTTCCTTCCGCAAAGGGCGTAACGCTTTGACTGGATGAGTTTCGCGGCATTCCGACTTCGATGCCCCGGTTGCCGAAATTCAGTTGCCTTTGAATTTCGGGTGATCCCTCTTGAGCATGTATGCTTCTGCTACTTGTTCTACACCACACTTCCTTCCGCAAAGGGCGTAACGCTTTGACTGGATGAGTTTCGCGGCATTCCGACTTCGATGCCCCGGTTGCCGAAATTCAGTTGCCTTTGAATTTCGGGTGATCCCTCTTGAGCATGTATGCTTCTGCTACTTGTTCTACACCACACTTCCTTCCGCAAAGGGCGTAACGCTTTGACTGGATGAGTTTCGCGGCATTCCGACTTCGATGCCCCGGTTGCCGAAATTCAGTTGCCTTTGAATTTCGGGTGATCCCTCTTGAGCATGTATGCTTCTGCTACTTGTTCTACACCACACTTCCTTCCGCAAAGGGCGTAACGCTTTGACTGGATGAGTTTCGCGGCATTCCGACTTCGATGCCCCGGTTGCCGAAATTCAGTTGCCTTTGAATTTCGGGTGATCCCTCTTGAGCATGTATGCTTCTGCTACTTGTTCTACATCACACTTCCTTCCGCAAAGGGCGTAACGCTTTGACTGGATGAGTTTCGCGGCATTCCGACTTCGATGCCCCGGTTGCCGAAATTCAGTTGCCTTTGAATTTCGGGTGATCCCTCTTGAGCATGTATGCTTCTGCTACTTGTTCTACACCACACTTCCTTCCGCAAAGGGCGTAACGCTTTGACTGGATGAGTTTCGCGGCATTCCGACTTCGATGCCCCGGTTGCCGAAATTCAGTTGCCTTTGAATTTCGGGTGATCCCTCTTGAGCATGTATGCTTCTGCTACTTGTTCTACACCACACTTCCTTCCGCAAAGGGCGTAACGCTTTGACTGGATGAGTTTCGCGGCATTCCGACTTCGATGCCCCGGTTGCCGAAATTCAGTTGCCTTTGAATTTCGGGTGATCCCTCTTGAGCATGTATGCTTCTGCTACTTGTTCTACACCACACTTCCTTCCGCAAAGGGCGTAACGCTTTGACTGGATGAGTTTCGCGGCATTCCGACTTCGATGCCCCGGTTGCCGAAATTCAGTTGCCTTTGAATTTCGGGTGATCCCTCTTGAGCATGTATGCTTCTGCTACTTGTTCTACACACACTTCCTTCCGCAAAGGGCGTAACGCTTTGACTGGATGAGTTTCGCGGCATTCCGACTTCGATGCCCCGGTTGCCGAAATTCAGTTGCCTTTGAATTTCGGGTGATCCCTCTTGAGCATGTATGCTTCTGCTACTTGTTCTACACCACACTTCCTTCCGCAAAGGGCGTAACGCTTTGACTGGATGAGTTTCGCGGCATTCCGACTTCGATGCCCCGGTTGCCGAAATTCAGTTGCCTTTGAATTTCGGGTGATCCCTCTTGAGCATGTATGCTTCTGCTACTTGTTCTACATCACACTTCCTTCCGCAAAGGGCGTAACGCTTTGACTGGATGAGTTTCGCGGCATTCCGACTTCGATGCCCCGGTTGCCGAAATTCAGTTGCCTTTGAATTTCGGGTGATCCCTCTTGAGCATGTATGCTTCTGCTACTTGTTCTACATCACACTTCCTTCCGCAAAGGGCGTAACGCTTTGACTGGATGAGTTTCGCGGCATTCCGACTTCGATGCCCCGGTTGCCGAAATTCAGTTGCCTTTGAATTTCGGGTGATCCCTCTTGAGCATGTATGCTTCTGCTACTTGTTCTACACCACACTTCCTTCCGCAAAGGGCGTAACGCTTTGACTGGATGAGTTTCGCGGCATTCCGACTTCGATGCCCCGGTTGCCGAAATTCAGTTGCCTTTGAATTTCGGGTGATCCCTCTTGAGCATGTATGCTTCTGCTACTTGTTCTACACCACACTTCCTTCCGCAAAGGGCGTAACGCTTTGACTGGATGAGTTTCGCGGCATTCCGACTTCGATGCCCCGGTTGCCGAAATTCAGTTGCCTTTGAATTTCGGGTGATCCCTCTTGAGCATGTATGCTTCTGCTACTTGTTCTACACCACACTTCCTTCCGCAAAGGGCGTAACGCTTTGACTGGATGAGTTTCGCGGCATTCCGACTTCGATGCCCCGGTTGCCGAAATTCAGTTGCCTTTGAATTTCGGGTGATCCCTCTTGAGCATGTATGCTTCTGCTACTTGTTCTATACCACACTTCCTTCCGCAAAGGGCGTAACGCTTTGACTGGATGAGTTTCGCGGCATTCCGACTTCGATGCCCCGGTTGCCGAAATTCAGTTGCCTTTGAATTTCGGGTGATCCCTCTTGAGCATGTATGCTTCTGCTACTTGTTCTACATCACACTTCCTTCCGCAAAGGGCGTAACGCTTTGACTGGATGAGTTTCGCGGCATTCCGACTTCGATGCCCCGGTTGCCGAAATTCAGTTGCCTTTGAATTTCGGGTGATCCCTCTTGAGCATGTATGCTTCTGCTACTTGTTCTACACCACACTTCCTTCCGCAAAGGGCGTAACGCTTTGACTGGATGAGTTTCGCGGCATTCCGACTTCGATGCCCCGGTTGCCGAAATTCAGTTGCCTTTGAATTTCGGGTGATCCCTCTTGAGCATGTATGCTTCTGCTACTTGTTCTACACCACACTTCCTTCCGCAAAGGGCGTAACGCTTTGACTGGATGAGTTTCGCGGCATTCCGACTTCGATGCCCCGGTTGCCGAAATTCAGTTGCCTTTGAATTTCGGGTGATCCCTCTTGAGCATGTATGCTTCTGCTACTTGTTCTACACCACACTTCCTTCCGCAAAGGGCGTAACGCTTTGACTGGATGAGTTTCGCGGCATTCCGACTTCGATGCCCCGGTTGCCGAAATTCAGTTGCCTTTGAATTTCGGGTGATCCCTCTTGAGCATGTATGCTTCTGCTACTTGTTCTACACCACACTTCCTTCCGCAAAGGGCGTAACGCTTTGACTGGATGAGTTTCGCGGCATTCCGACTTCGATGCCCCGGTTGCCGAAATTCAGTTGCCTTTGAATTTCGGGTGATCCCTCTTGAGCATGTATGCTTCTGCTACTTGTTCTACACCACACTTCCTTCCGCAAAGGGCGTAACGCTTTGACTGGATGAGTTTCGCGGCATTCCGACTTCGATGCCCCGGTTGCCGAAATTCAGTTGCCTTTGAATTTCGGGTGATCCCTCTTGAGCATGTATGCTTCTGCTACTTGTTCTACACCACACTTCCTTCCGCAAAGGGCGTAACGCTTTGACTGGATGAGTTTCGCGGCATTCCGACTTCGATGCCCCGGTTGCCGAAATTCAGTTGCCTTTGAATTTCGGGTGATCCCTCTTGAGCATGTATGCTTCTGCTACTTGTTCTACACCACACTTCCTTCCGCAAAGGGCGTAACGCTTTGACTGGATGAGTTTCGCGGCATTCCGACTTCGATGCCCCGGTTGCCGAAATTCAGTTGCCTTTGAATTTCGGGTGATCCCTCTTGAGCATGTATGCTTCTGCTACTTGTTCTACACCACACTTCCTTCCGCAAAGGGCGTAACGCTTTGACTGGATGAGTTTCGCGGCATTCCGACTTCGATGCCCCGGTTGCCGAAATTCAGTTGCCTTTGAATTTCGGGTGATCCCTCTTGAGCATGTATGCTTCTGCTACTTGTTCTACACCACACTTCCTTCCGCAAAGGGCGTAACGCTTTGACTGGATGAGTTTCGCGGCATTCCGACTTCGATGCCCCGGTTGCCGAAATTCAGTTGCCTTTGAATTTCGGGTGATCCCTCTTGAGCATGTATGCTTCTGCTACTTGTTCTACACCACACTTCCTTCCGCAAAGGGCGTAACGCTTTGACTGGATGAGTTTCGCGGCATTCCGACTTCGATGCCCCGGTTGCCGAAATTCAGTTGCCTTTGAATTTCGGGTGATCCCTCTTGAGCATGTATGCTTCTGCTACTTGTTCTACACCACACTTCCTTCCGCAAAGGGCGTAACGCTTTGACTGGATGAGTTTCGCGGCATTCCGACTTCGATGCCCCGGTTGCCGAAATTCAGTTGCCTTTGAATTTCGGGTGATCCCTCTTGAGCATGTATGCTTCTGCTACTTGTTCTACACCACACTTCCTTCCGCAAAGGGCGTAACGCTTTGACTGGATGAGTTTCGCGGCATTCCGACTTCGATGCCCCGGTTGCCGAAATTCAGTTGCCTTTGAATTTCGGGTGATCCCTCTTGAGCATGTATGCTTCTGCTACTTGTTCTACACCACACTTCCTTCCGCAAAGGGCGTAACGCTTTGACTGGATGAGTTTCGCGGCATTCCGACTTCGATGCCCCGGTTGCCGAAATTCAGTTGCCTTTGAATTTCGGGTGATCCCTCTTGAGCATGTATGCTTCTGCTACTTGTTCTACACCACACTTCCTTCCGCAAAGGGCGTAACGCTTTGACTGGATGAGTTTCGCGGCATTCCGACTTCGATGCCCCGGTTGCCGAAATTCAGTTGCCTTTGAATTTCGGGTGATCCCTCTTGAGCATGTATGCTTCTGCTACTTGTTCTACACCACACTTCCTTCCGCAAAGGGCGTAACGCTTTGACTGGATGAGTTTCGCGGCATTCCGACTTCGATGCCCCGGTTGCCGAAATTCAGTTGCCTTTGAATTTCGGGTGATCCCTCTTGAGCATGTATGCTTCTGCTACTTGTTCTACACCACACTTCCTTCCGCAAAGGGCGTAACGCTTTGACTGGATGAGTTTCGCGGCATTCCGACTTCGATGCCCCGGTTGCCGAAATTCAGTTGCCTTTGAATTTCGGGTGATCCCTCTTGAGCATGTATGCTTCTGCTACTTGTTCTACACACACTTCCTTCCGCAAAGGGCGTAACGCTTTGACTGGATGAGTTTCGCGGCATTCCGACTTCGATGCCCCGGTTGCCGAAATTCAGTTGCCTTTGAATTTCGGGTGATCCCTCTTGAGCATGTATGCTTCTGCTACTTGTTCTACACCACACTTCCTTCCGCAAAGGGCGTAACGCTTTGACTGGATGAGTTTCGCGGCATTCCGACTTCGATGCCCCGGTTGCCGAAATTCAGTTGCCTTTGAATTTCGGGTGATCCCTCTTGAGCATGTATGCTTCTGCTACTTGTTCTACACCACACTTCCTTCCGCAAAGGGCGTAACGCTTTGACTGGATGAGTTTCGCGGCATTCCGACTTCGATGCCCCGGTTGCCGAAATTCAGTTGCCTTTGAATTTCGGGTGATCCCTCTTGAGCATGTATGCTTCTGCTACTTGTTCTACACCACACTTCCTTCCGCAAAGGGCGTAACGCTTTGACTGGATGAGTTTCGCGGCATTCCGACTTCGATGCCCCGGTTGCCGAAATTCAGTTGCCTTTGAATTTCGGGTGATCCCTCTTGAGCATGTATGCTTCTGCTACTTGTTCTACACCACACTTCCTTCCGCAAAGGGCGTAACGCTTTGACTGGATGAGTTTCGCGGCATTCCGACTTCGATGCCCCGGTTGCCGAAATTCAGTTGCCTTTGAATTTCGGGTGATCCCTCTTGAGCATGTATGCTTCTGCTACTTGTTCTACACCACACTTCCTTCCGCAAAGGGCGTAACGCTTTGACTGGATGAGTTTCGCGGCATTCCGACTTCGATGCCCCGGTTGCCGAAATTCAGTTGCCTTTGAATTTCGGGTGATCCCTCTTGAGCATGTATGCTTCTGCTACTTGTTCTACACCACACTTCCTTCCGCAAAGGGCGTAACGCTTTGACTGGATGAGTTTCGCGGCATTCCGACTTCGATGCCCCGGTTGCCGAAATTCAGTTGCCTTTGAATTTCGGGTGATCCCTCTTGAGCATGTATGCTTCTGCTACTTGTTCTACACCACACTTCCTTCCGCAAAGGGCGTAACGCTTTGACTGGATGAGTTTCGCGGCATTCCGACTTCGATGCCCCGGTTGCCGAAATTCAGTTGCCTTTGAATTTCGGGTGATCCCTCTTGAGCATGTATGCTTCTGCTACTTGTTCTACACCACACTTCCTTCCGCAAAGGGCGTAACGCTTTGACTGGATGAGTTTCGCGGCATTCCGACTTCGATGCCCCGGTTGCCGAAATTCAGTTGCCTTTGAATTTCGGGTGATCCCTCTTGAGCATGTATGCTTCTGCTACTTGTTCTACACCACACTTCCTTCCGCAAAGGGCGTAACGCTTTGACTGGATGAGTTTCGCGGCATTCCGACTTCGATGCCCCGGTTGCCGAAATTCAGTTGCCTTTGAATTTCGGGTGATCCCTCTTGAGCATGTATGCTTCTGCTACTTGTTCTACACCACACTTCCTTCCGCAAAGGGCGTAACGCTTTGACTGGATGAGTTTCGCGGCATTCCGACTTCGATGCCCCGGTTGCCGAAATTCAGTTGCCTTTGAATTTCGGGTGATCCCTCTTGAGCATGTATGCTTCTGCTACTTGTTCTACACCACACTTCCTTCCGCAAAGGGCGTAACGCTTTGACTGGATGAGTTTCGCGGCATTCCGACTTCGATGCCCCGGTTGCCGAAATTCAGTTGCCTTTGAATTTCGGGTGATCCCTCTTGAGCATGTATGCTTCTGCTACTTGTTCTACACCACACTTCCTTCCGCAAAGGGCGTAACGCTTTGACTGGATGAGTTTCGCGGCATTCCGACTTCGATGCCCCGGTTGCCGAAATTCAGTTGCCTTTGAATTTCGGGTGATCCCTCTTGAGCATGTATGCTTCTGCTACTTGTTCTACACCACACTTCCTTCCGCAAAGGGCGTAACGCTTTGACTGGATGAGTTTCGCGGCATTCCGACTTCGATGCCCCGGTTGCCGAAATTCAGTTGCCTTTGAATTTCGGGTGATCCCTCTTGAGCATGTATGCTTCTGCTACTTGTTCTACACCACACTTCCTTCCGCAAAGGGCGTAACGCTTTGACTGGATGAGTTTCGCGGCATTCCGACTTCGATGCCCCGGTTGCCGAAATTCAGTTGCCTTTGAATTTCGGGTGATCCCTCTTGAGCATGTATGCTTCTGCTACTTGTTCTACACACACTTCCTTCCGCAAAGGGCGTAACGCTTTGACTGGATGAGTTTCGCGGCATTCCGACTTCGATGCCCCGGTTGCCGAAATTCAGTTGCCTTTGAATTTAGGGTGATCCCTCTTGAGCATGTATGCTTCTGCTACTTGTTCTACACCACACTTCCTTCCGCAAAGGGCGTAACGCTTTGACTGGATGAGTTTCGCGGCATTCCGACTTCGATGCCCCGGTTGCCGAAATTCAGTTGCCTTTGAATTTCGGGTGATCCCTCTTGAGCATGTATGCTTCTGCTACTTGTTCTACACCACACTTCCTTCCGCAAAGGCGTAACGCTTTGACTGGATGAGTTTCGCGGCATTCCGACTTCGATGCCCCGGTTGCCGAAATTCAGTTGCCTTTGAATTTCGGGTGATCCCTCTTGAGCATGTATGCTTCTGCTACTTGTTCTACACCACACTTCCTTCCGCAAAGGGCGTAACGCTTTGACTGGATGAGTTTCGCGGCATTCCGACTTCGATGCCCCGGTTGCCGAAATTCAGTTGCCTTTGAATTTCGGGTGATCCCTCTTGAGCATGTATGCTTCTGCTACTTGTTCTACACCACACTTCCTTCCGCAAAGGGCGTAACGCTTTGACTGGATGAGTTTCGCGGCATTCCGACTTCGATGCCCCGGTTGCCGAAATTCAGTTGCCTTTGAATTTCGGGTGATCCCTCTTGAGCATGTATGCTTCTGCTACTTGTTCTACACCACACTTCCTTCCGCAAAGGGCGTAACGCTTTGACTGGATGAGTTTCGCGGCATTCCGACTTCGATGCCCCGGTTGCCGAAATTCAGTTGCCTTTGAATTTCGGGTGATCCCTCTTGAGCATGTATGCTTCTGCTACTTGTTCTACACCACACTTCCTTCCGCAAAGGGCGTAACGCTTTGACTGGATGAGTTTCGCGGCATTCCGACTTCGATGCCCCGGTTGCCGAAATTCAGTTGCCTTTGAATTTCGGGTGATCCCTCTTGAGCATGTATGCTTCTGCTACTTGTTCTACATCACACTTCCTTCCGCAAAGGGCGTAACGCTTTGACTGGATGAGTTTCGCGGCATTCCGACTTCGATGCCCCGGTTGCCGAAATTCAGTTGCCTTTGAATTTCGGGTGATCCCTCTTGAGCATGTATGCTTCTGCTACTTGTTCTACACCACACTTCCTTCCGCAAAGGGCGTAACGCTTTGACTGGATGAGTTTCGCGGCATTCCGACTTCGATGCCCCGGTTGCCGAAATTCAGTTGCCTTTGAATTTCGGGTGATCCCTCTTGAGCATGTATGCTTCTGCTACTTGTTCTACACCACACTTCCTTCCGCAAAGGGCGTAACGCTTTGACTGGATGAGTTTCGCGGCATTCCGACTTCGATGCCCCGGTTGCCGAAATTCAGTTGCCTTTGAATTTCGGGTGATCCCTCTTGAGCATGTATGCTTCTGCTACTTGTTCTACACACACTTCCTTCCGCAAAGGGCGTAACGCTTTGACTGGATGAGTTTCGCGGCATTCCGACTTCGATGCCCCGGTTGCCGAAATTCAGTTGCCTTTGAATTTCGGGTGATCCCTCTTGAGCATGTATGCTTCTGCTACTTGTTCTACACCACACTTCCTTCCGCAAAGGGCGTAACGCTTTGACTGGATGAGTTTCGCGGCATTCCGACTTCGATGCCCCGGTTGCCGAAATTCAGTTGCCTTTGAATTTCGGGTGATCCCTCTTGAGCATGTATGCTTCTGCTACTTGTTCTACACCACACTTCCTTCCGCAAAGGGCGTAACGCTTTGACTGGATGAGTTTCGCGGCATTCCGACTTCGATGCCCCGGTTGCCGAAATTCAGTTGCCTTTGAATTTCGGGTGATCCCTCTTGAGCATGTATGCTTCTGCTACTTGTTCTACACCACACTTCCTTCCGCAAAGGGCGTAACGCTTTGACTGGATGAGTTTCGCGGCATTCCGACTTCGATGCCCCGGTTGCCGAAATTCAGTTGCCTTTGAATTTCGGGTGATCCCTCTTGAGCATGTATGCTTCTGCTACTTGTTCTACACCACACTTCCTTCCGCAAAGGGCGTAACGCTTTGACTGGATGAGTTTCGCGGCATTCCGACTTCGATGCCCCGGTTGCCGAAATTCAGTTGCCTTTGAATTTCGGGTGATCCCTCTTGAGCATGTATGCTTCTGCTACTTGTTCTACACCACACTTCCTTCCGCAAAGGGCGTAACGCTTTGACTGGATGAGTTTCGCGGCATTCCGACTTCGATGCCCCGGTTGCCGAAATTCAGTTGCCTTTGAATTTCGGGTGATCCCTCTTGAGCATGTATGCTTCTGCTACTTGTTCTACACACACTTCCTTCCGCAAAGGGCGTAACGCTTTGACTGGATGAGTTTCGCGGCATTCCGACTTCGATGCCCCGGTTGCCGAAATTCAGTTGCCTTTGAATTTCGGGTGATCCCTCTTGAGCATGTATGCTTCTGCTACTTGTTCTACACCACACTTCCTTCCGCAAAGGGCGTAACGCTTTGACTGGATGAGTTTCGCGGCATTCCGACTTCGATGCCCCGGTTGCCGAAATTCAGTTGCCTTTGAATTTCGGGTGATCCCTCTTGAGCATGTATGCTTCTGCTACTTGTTCTACACCACACTTCCTTCCGCAAAGGGCGTAACGCTTTGACTGGATGAGTTTCGCGGCATTCCGACTTCGATGCCCCGGTTGCCGAAATTCAGTTGCCTTTGAATTTCGGGTGATCCCTCTTGAGCATGTATGCTTCTGCTACTTGTTCTACACCACACTTCCTTCCGCAAAGGGCGTAACGCTTTGACTGGATGAGTTTCGCGGCATTCCGACTTCGATGCCCCGGTTGCCGAAATTCAGTTGCCTTTGAATTTCGGGTGATCCCTCTTGAGCATGTATGCTTCTGCTACTTGTTCTACACCACACTTCCTTCCGCAAAGGGCGTAACGCTTTGACTGGATGAGTTTCGCGGCATTCCGACTTCGATGCCCCGGTTGCCGAAATTCAGTTGCCTTTGAATTTCGGGTGATCCCTCTTGAGCATGTATGCTTCTGCTACTTGTTCTACACCACACTTCCTTCCGCAAAGGGCGTAACGCTTTGACTGGATGAGTTTCGCGGCATTCCGACTTCGATGCCCCGGTTGCCGAAATTCAGTTGCCTTTGAATTTCGGGTGATCCCTCTTGAGCATGTATGCTTCTGCTACTTGTTCTACATCACACTTCCTTCCGCAAAGGGCGTAACGCTTTGACTGGATGAGTTTCGCGGCATTCCGACTTCGATGCCCCGGTTGCCGAAATTCAGTTGCCTTTGAATTTCGGGTGATCCCTCTTGAGCATGTATGCTTCTGCTACTTGTTCTACACCACACTTCCTTCCGCAAAGGGCGTAACGCTTTGACTGGATGAGTTTCGCGGCATTCCGACTTCGATGCCCCGGTTGCCGAAATTCAGTTGCCTTTGAATTTCGGGTGATCCCTCTTGAGCATGTATGCTTCTGCTACTTGTTCTACACCACACTTCCTTCCGCAAAGGGCGTAACGCTTTGACTGGATGAGTTTCGCGGCATTCCGACTTCGATGCCCCGGTTGCCGAAATTCAGTTGCCTTTGAATTTCGGGTGATCCCTCTTGAGCATGTATGCTTCTGCTACTTGTTCTACACCACACTTCCTTCCGCAAAGGGCGTAACGCTTTGACTGGATGAGTTTCGCGGCATTCCGACTTCGATGCCCCGGTTGCCGAAATTCAGTTGCCTTTGAATTTCGGGTGATCCCTCTTGAGCATGTATGCTTCTGCTACTTGTTCTACACCACACTTCCTTCCGCAAAGGGCGTAACGCTTTGACTGGATGAGTTTCGCGGCATTCCGACTTCGATGCCCCGGTTGCCGAAATTCAGTTGCCTTTGAATTTCGGGTGATCCCTCTTGAGCATGTATGCTTCTGCTACTTGTTCTACACCACACTTCCTTCCGCAAAGGGCGTAACGCTTTGACTGGATGAGTTTCGCGGCATTCCGACTTCGATGCCCCGGTTGCCGAAATTCAGTTGCCTTTGAATTTCGGGTGATCCCTCTTGAGCATGTATGCTTCTGCTACTTGTTCTACACCACACTTCCTTCCGCAAAGGGCGTAACGCTTTGACTGGATGAGTTTCGCGGCATTCCGACTTCGATGCCCCGGTTGCCGAAATTCAGTTGCCTTTGAATTTCGGGTGATCCCTCTTGAGCATGTATGCTTCTGCTACTTGTTCTACACCACACTTCCTTCCGCAAAGGGCGTAACGCTTTGACTGGATGAGTTTCGCGGCATTCCGACTTCGATGCCCCGGTTGCCGAAATTCAGTTGCCTTTGAATTTCGGGTGATCCCTCTTGAGCATGTATGCTTCTGCTACTTGTTCTACACCACACTTCCTTCCGCAAAGGCGAAACGCTTTGACTGGATGAGTTTCGCGGCATTCCGACTTCGATGCCCCGGTTGCCGAAATTCAGTTGCCTTTGAATTTCGGGTGATCCCTCTTGAGCATGTATGCTTCTGCTACTTGTTCTACACCACACTTCCTTCCGCAAAGGGCGTAACGCTTTGACTGGATGAGTTTCGCGGCATTCCGACTTCGATGCCCCGGTTGCCGAAATTCAGTTGCCTTTGAATTTCGGGTGATCCCTCTTGAGCATGTATGCTTCTGCTACTTGTTCTACACCACACTTCCTTCCGCAAAGGGCGTAACGCTTTGACTGGATGAGTTTCGCGGCATTCCGACTTCGATGCCCCGGTTGCCGAAATTCAGTTGCCTTTGAATTTCGGGTGATCCCTCTTGAGCATGTATGCTTCTGCTACTTGTTCTACACCACACTTCCTTCCGCAAAGGGCGTAACGCTTTGACTGGATGACTTTCGCGGCATTCCGACTTCGATGCCCCGGTTGCCGAAATTCAGTTGCCTTTGAATTTCGGTGATCCCTCTTGAGCATGTATGCTTCTGCTACTTGTTCTACACCACACTTCCTTCCGCAAAGGGCGTAACGCTTTGACTGGATGAGTTTCGCGGCATTCCGTCTTCGATGCCCCGGTTGCCGAAATTCAGTTGCCTTTGAATTTCGGGTGATCCCTCTTGAGCATGTATGCTTCTGCTACTTGTTCTACACCACACTTCCTTCCGCAAAGGGCGTAACGCTTTGACTGGATGAGTTTCGCGGCATTCCGACTTCGATGCCCCAGTTGCCGAAATTCAGTTGCCTTTGAATTTCGGGTGATCCCTCTTGAGCATGTATGCTTCTGCTACTTGTTCTACACCACACTTCCTTCCGCAAAGGGCGTAACGCTTTGACTGGATGAGTTTCGCGGCATTCCGACTTCGATGCCCCGGTTGCCGAAATTCAGTTGCCTTTGAATTTCGGGTGATCCCTCTTGAGCATGTATGCTTCTGCTACTTGTTCTACACCACACTTCCTTCCGCAAAGGGCGTAACGCTTTGACTGGATGAGTTTCGCGGCATTCCGACTTCGATGCCCCGGTTGCCGAAATTCAGTTGCCTTTGAATTTCGGGTGATCCCTCTTGAGCATGTATGCTTCTGCTACTTGTTCTACACCACACTTCCTTCCGCAAAGGGCGTAACGCTTTGACTGGATGAGTTTCGCGGCATTCCGACTTCGATGCCCCGGTTGCCGAAATTCAGTTGCCTTTGAATTTCGGGTGATCCCTCTTGAGCATGTATGCTTCTGCTACTTGTTCTACACCACACTTCCTTCCGCAAAGGGCGTAACGCTTTGACTGGATGAGTTTCGCGGCATTCCGACTTCGATGCCCCGGTTGCCGAAATTCAGTTGCCTTTGAATTTCGGGTGATCCCTCTTGAGCATGTATGCTTCTGCTACTTGTTCTACACCACACTTCCTTCCGCAAAGGGCGTAACGCTTTGACTGGATGAGTTTCGCGGCATTCCGACTTCGATGCCCCGTTGCCGAAATTCAGTTGCCTTTGAATTTTGGGTGATCCCTCTTGAGCATGTATGCTTCTGCTACTTGTTCTACACCACACTTCCTTCCGCAAAGGGCGTAACGCTTTGACTGGATGAGTTTCGCGGCATTCCGACTTCGATGCCCCGGTTGCCGAAATTCAGTTGCCTTTGAATTTCGGGTGATCCCTCTTGAGCATGTATGCTTCTGCTACTTGTTCTACACACACTTCCTTCCGCAAAGGGCGTAACGCTTTGACTGGATGAGTTTCGCGGCATTCCGACTTCGATGCCCCGGTTGCCGAAATTCAGTTGCCTTTGAATTTCGGGTGATCCCTCTTGAGCATGTATGCTTCTGCTACTTGTTCTACACCACACTTCCTTCCGCAAAAGGCGTAACGCTTTGACTGGATGAGTTTCGCGGCATTCCGACTTCGATGCCCCGGTTGCCGAAATTCAGTTGCCTTTGAATTTCGGTGATCCCTCTTGAGCATGTATGCTTCTGCTACTTGTTCTACACCACACTTCCTTCCGCAAAGGGCGTAACGCTTTGACTGGATGAGTTTCGCGGCATTCCGACTTCGATGCCCCGGTTGCCGAAATTCAGTTGCCTTTGAATTTCGGTGATCCCTCTTGAGCATGTATGCTTCTGCTACTTGTTCTACACCACACTTCCTTCCGCAAAGGGCGTAACGCTTTGACTGGATGAGTTTCGCGGCATTCCGACTTCGATGCCCCGGTTGCCGAAATTCAGTTGCCTTTGAATTTCGGGTGATCCCTCTTGAGCATGTATGCTTCTGCTACTTGTTCTACACCACACTTCCTTCCGCAAAGGCGTAACGCTTTGACTGGATGAGTTTCGCGGCATTCCGACTTCGATGCCCCGGTTGCCGAAATTCAGTTGCCTTTGAATTTCGGGTGATCCCTCTTGAGCATGTATGCTTCTGCTACTTGTTCTACACATCACACTTCCTTCCGCAAAGGGCGTAACGCTTTGACTGGATGAGTTTCGCGGCATTCCGACTTCGATGCCCCGGTTGCCGAAATTCAGTTGCCTTTGAATTTCGGGTGATCCCTCTTGAGCATGTATGCTTCTGCTACTTGTTCTACACCACACTTCCTTCCGCAAAGGGCGTAACGCTTTGACTGGATGAGTTTCGCGGCATTCCGACTTCGATGCCCCGGTTGCCGAAATTCAGTTGCCTTTGAATTTCGGGTGATCCCTCTTGAGCATGTATGCTTCTGCTACTTGTTCTACACCACACTTCCTTCCGCAAAGGGCGTAACGCTTTGACTGGATGAGTTTCGCGGCATTCCGACTTCGATGCCCGGTTGCCGAAATTCAGTTGCCTTTGAATTTCGGGTGATCCCTCTTGAGCATGTATGCTTCTGCTACTTGTTCTACACCACACTTCCTTCCGCAAAGGCGTAACGCTTTGACTGGATGAGTTTCGCGGCATTCCGACTTCGATGCCCCGTTGCCGAAATTCAGTTGCCTTTGAATTTCGGGTGATCCCTCTTGAGCATGTATGCTTCTGCTACTTGTTCTACACCACACTTCCTTCCGCAAAGGGCGTAACGCTTTGACTGGATGAGTTTCGCGGCATTCCGACTTCGACCCCCGGTTGCCGAAATTCAGTTGCCTTTGAATTTCGGGTGATCCCTCTTGAGCATGTATGCTTCTGCTACTTGTTCTACACCACACGTTCCTTCCGCAAAGGGCGTAACGCT
>CM055354.1:2259955-2297485 GCA_029228515.1 Populus alba x Populus x berolinensis | reverse complement strand
AATTCAAAGGCAACTGAATTTCGGCAACCGGGGCATCGAAGTCGGAATGCCGCGAAACTAAATCAAGTCAAAGCGTTTTCCCTTTGCGGAAGGAAGTGTGGTGTAGAACAAGTAGCAGAAGCATACATGCTCAAGAGGGATCACCCGAAATTCAAAAGGCAACTGAATTTCCGGCAACCGGGGCATCGAAGTCGGAATGCCGCGAAACTCATCCAGACAAAGCGTTACGCCCTTTGCGGAAGGAAGTGTGGTGTAGAACAAGTAGCAGAAGCATACATGCTCAAGAGGGATCACCCGAAATTCAAAGGAAACTGAATTTCGGCAACCGGGGCATCGAAGTCGGAATGCCGCGAAACTCAACCAGTCAAAGCGTTACGCCCTTTGCGGAAGGAAGTGTGATGTAGAACAAGTAGCAGAAGCATACATGCTCAAGAGGGATCACCCGAAATTCAAAGGCAACTGAATTTCGGCAACCGGGCATCGAAGTCGAATGCCGCGAAACTCATTCCAGTCAAAGCGTTACGCCCTTTGCGGAAGGAAGTGTGATGTAGAACAAGTAGCAGAAGCATACATGCTCAAGAGGGATCACCCGAAATTCAAAGGCAACTGAATTTCGGCAACCGGGGCATCGAAGTCGGAATGCCGCGAAACTCATCCAGTCAAAGCGTTACGCCCTTTGCGGAAGGAAGTGTGGTGTAGAACAAGTAGCAGAAGCATACATGCTCAAGAGGGATCACCCGAAATTCAAAGGCAACTGAATTTCGGCAACCGGGGCATCGAAGTCGGAATGCCGCGAAACTCATCCAGTCAAAGCGTTACGCCCTTTGCGGAAGGAAGCATGGTGTAGAACAAGTAGCAGAAGCATACATGCTCAAGAGGGATCACCCGAAATTCAAAGGCAACTGAATTTCGGCAACCGGGGCATCGAAGTCGGAATGCCGCGAAACTCATCCAGTCAAAGCGTTTCGCTGTTTGCGGAATGAAGTGTGGTGTAGAACAAGTAGCAGAAGCATACATGCTCAAGAGGGATCACCCGAAATTCAAAGGCAACTGAATTTCGGCAACCGGGGCATCGAAGTCGGAATGCCGCGAAACTCATCCAGTCAAAGCGTTACGCCTTTGCGGAAGGAAGTGTGGTGTAGAACAAGTAGCAGAAGCATACATGCTCAAGAGGGATCACCCGAAATTGAAAGGCAACTGAATTTCGGCAACCGGGGCATCGAAGTCGGAATGCCGCGAAACTCATCCAGTCAAAGCGTTACGCCCTTTGCGGAAGGAAGTGTGATGTAGAACAAGTAGCAGAAGCATACATGCTCAAGAGGGATCACCCGAAATTCAAAGGCAACTGAATTTCGGCAACCGGGGCATCGAAGTCGGAATGCCGCGAAACTCATCTAGACAAAGCGTTACGCCCTTTGCGGAAGGAAGTGTGGTGTAGAACAAGTAGCAGAAGCATACATGCTCAAGAGGGATCACCCGAAATTCAAAGGCAACTGAATTTCGGCAACCGGGGCATCGAAGTCGGAATGCCGCGAAACTCATCCAGTCAAAGCGTTACGCCCTTTGCGGAAGGAAGTGTGGTGTAGAACAAGTAGCAGAAGCATACATGCACAAGAGGGATCACCCGAAATTCAAAGGCAACTGAATTTCGGCAACCGGGGCATCGAAGTCGGAATGCCGCGAAACTCATCCAGTCAAAGCGTTACGCCCATGCAGAAGAAGTGTGGTGTAGAACAAGTAGCAGAAGCATACATGCTCAAGAGAGATCACTCGAAATTCAAAGGCAACTGAATTTCGGCAACCGGGGAATCCAAGTCGGAATGCCGCGAAACTCATCCCAGTCAAAGCGTTTCGCCCTTTGCGGAAGAAGTGTGGTGTAGAACAAAGTAGCAGAAGCATACATGCTCAAGAGGGATCACCCGAAATTCAAAGGCAACTGAATTTCGGCAACCGGGGCATCGAAGTCGGAATGCCGCGAAACTCATCCGAGTCAAAGCGTTTCGCCGTTTTGCGGAAGAAGTGTGATGTAGAACAAGTAGCAGAAGCATACATGCTCAAGAGGGATCACCCGAAATTCAAAGGCAACTGAATTTCGGCAACCGGGGCATCGAAGTCGGAATGCCGCGAAACTCATCCAGTCAAAGCGTTTCGCTGTTTTGCGGAAGGAAGTGTGGTGTAGAACAAGTAGCAGAAGCATAACATGCTCAAGAGGGATCACCCGAAATTCAAAGGCAACTGAATTTCGGCAACCGGGGCATCGAAGTCGGAATGCCGCGAAACTCATCCAGTCAAAGCGTTTCGCCCTTTGCGGAAGGAAGTGTTGTGTAGAACAAGTAGCAGAAGCATACATGCTCAAGAGGGATCACCCGAAATTCAAAGGCAACTGAATTTCGGCAACCGGGGCATCGAAGTCGGAATGCCGCGAAACTCATCCAGTCAAAGCGTTACGCCCTTTGCGGAAGGAAGTGTGGTGTAGAACAAGTAGCAGAAGCATACATGCTCAAGAGGGATCACCCGAAATTCAAAGGCGACTGAATTTCGGCAACCGGGGCATCGAAGTCGGAATGCCGCGAAACTCATCGAGTCAAAGCGTTACGCCCTTTGCGGAAGGAAGTGTGGTGTAGAACAAGTAGCAGAAGCATAGATGCTCAAGAGGGATTCACCCGAAATTCAAAGGCAACTGAATTTCGGCAACCGGGGCATCGAAGTCGGAATGCCGCGAAACTCACCGAGTCAAAGCGTTACGCCCTTTGCGGAAGGAAGTGTGGTGTAGAACAAGTAGCAGAAGCATACATGCTCAAGAGGGATCACCCGAAATTCAAAGGCAACTGAATTTCGGCAACCGGGGCATCGAAGTCGGAATGCCGCGAAACTCACCAAGTCAAAGCGTTACGCCCTTTGCGGAAGGAAGTGTGGTGTAGAACAAGTAGCAGAAGCATACATGCTCAAGAGGGATCACCCGAAATTCAAAGGCAACTGAATTTCGGCAACCGGGGCATCGAAGTCGGAATGCCGCGAAACTCATCCAGTCAAAGCGTTTGGCCATTTGCGGAAGGAAGTGTGGTGTAGAACAAGTAGCAGAAGCATACATGCTCAAGAGGGATCACCCGAAATTCAAAGGCAACTGAATTTCGGCAACCGTGGCATCGAAGTCGGAATGCCGCGAAACTCATCGAGTCAAAGCGTTACGCCCTTTGCGGAAGGAAGTGTGGTGTAGAACAAGTAGCAGAAGCATACATGCTCAAGAGGGATCACCCGAAATTCAAAGGCAACTGAATTTCGGCAACCGTGGCATCGAAGTCGGAATGCCGCGAAACTCATCCAGTCAAAGCGTTACGCCCTTTGCGGAAGGAAGTGTGGTGTAGAACAAGTAGCAGAAGCATACATGCTCAAGAGGGATCACCCGAAATTCAAAGGCAACTGAATTTCGGCAACCGGGGCATCGAAGTCGGAATGCCGCGGAAACTCATCGAGTCAAAGCGTTACGCCCTTTGCGGAAGGAAGTGTGTTGTAGAACAAGTAGCAGAAGCCATACATGCTCAAGAGGGATCACCCGAAATTCAAAGGCAACTGAATTTCGGCAACCGGGGCATCGAAGTCGGAATGCCGCGAAACTCATCGAGATCAAAGCGGGTTAATACGCCCTTTAGCGGAAAGGAAGTGTGATGTAGAACAAGTTGAAGAAGACATACATGCTCAAGAGGGATCACCATGACCGAAATTCAAAGGAAACTGAACTTTCCGGCAACCGGGGCATCGAAGGTCGGAATGCCGCGAAACTCATCCCAGTCAAAGCGTTACGCCCTTTCGCGGAAGAAGTGTGGTGTGAGAACAAGTATAGCAGAAGCATACTATGCTCAAGAGGGATTCACCCGAAATTCCAAAGGCAATCTGAATTTCGGCAACCGGGGCATCGAAGTCGGAATTGGGGGGCCGCGAAACTCATCCAGTCAAAGCGTTACGCCCCTTGGCGGAATGAAGCATGGTGTTAGAACCAAGTAGCAGAAGCATACATGCTCAAGAGGGATTCACACCAGAAATTCAAAGGCAAACTGAATTTCGGCAACCGGGGCATCGAAGCTCGGAATGTCCGCGAAACTCATATCAGTTAAAGCGTTACGCCCCTTTGCGGAAGGAAGTGTGGTGTAGTACAAGTAGCGGAAGCAGACATGCTCAAGAGGGATCACACCGAAATTCAAAAGGCAACTGAATTTCGGCAACCGGGGCATCGAAGTCGGAAATGCCGCGAAACTCATCCGAGTCAAAGCGTTAACGCCATTTGGCGGAAGGAAGTGTGGTGTAGAACAAAGTAGCAAGAAAGCATACAATTGCTCAAGAGGGATCACCTGAAATTTCAAAGGCAACTGAATTTCGAGGCAATCGGGGCATCGAAGTCCGGGATAAAAAATAGCCTGGCGAAAACTCACCGAGTCAAAGCGTTTTCGCTGTATTGCCGGAACTAAAGTGTGATGTAAAACAAGTAGCAGAAGCAATACATGCTCAAGAGGGATCACCCGAAATTTCAAAGGCAACTGAATTTCAGAAACCGGGGTGCATCGAAGTCGGACATGCCGCGAAACTCATCCAGTCAAAGCGTTTACGCCGTTTGCGGAAGGAAGCATTGGTGCTAGAACAAGTAGACAGAAGCATACCATGCTCAAGAGGGATCACCCGAAATTCAAAGGAAACATGAATTTCAGCAATCGGGGGAATCCTAGTCGGAATGCCTCGAAACTCACCGAGTACAAAGCGTTTCGCTGTTTGCGGAACGAAGTGTGGGGCGATGTTAAAACAAGTTAGCAGATGCATTACATGCTCAAGAGGGATCACCCCGGAAATTCAAAGGCAACTGAATTTCGGCAACCAGGGCATCGATGTCGGAATGCCGACGAAACTCTTCCGAGTCAAAAGCGTTACGCCCTTTGCGGAAGGAAAGTATGGGTGTAGAACATGTAGCAGAAGCATATACATGCTCAAGTAGGGATTCCCGAAATTCAAAGGCAACTGAATTTCGGCAACCGGGGCTCCGAAGTCGGAATGCCGCGGAAACTCATCCAGTCAAAGCGTTATTGGGCCTTTTGCGGGGAAGGAAGCATGATGTTGAACAAGTAGCAGAAGCATACATGCTCAAGAGGGATCACCCGAAACTTGAAAGGCAACTGAATTTCGGCAACCGGGGCATCGAAGTCGGAATGCCGCGAAACTCACCGAGTCAAAGCGTTTCGCCGTTTGCGGAAGGAAGTGTGATGTAGAACAAGTAGCAGAAGCATACATGCTCAAGAGGGATCACCCGAAATTCAAAGGCAACTGAATTTCGGCAACCGGGGCATCGAAGTCGGAATGCCGCGAAACTCACCGAGTCAAAGCGTTTCGCCGTTTGCGGAAGGAAGTGTGATGTAGAACAAGTAGCAGAAGCATACATGCTCAAGAGGGATCACCCGAAATTCAAAGGCAACTGAATTTCGGCAACCGGGGCATCGAAGTCGGAATGCCGCGAAACTCACCGAGTCAAAGCGTTTCGCCGTTTGCGGAAGGAAGTGTGATGTAGAACAAGTAGCAGAAGCATACATGCTCAAGAGGGATCACCCGAAATTCAAAGGCAACTGAATTTCGGCAACCGGGGCATCGAAGTCGGAATGCCGCGAAACTCACCGAGTCAAAGCGTTTCGCCGTTTGCGGAAGGAAGTGTGATGTAGAACAAGTAGCAGAAGCATACATGCTCAAGAGGGATCACCCGAAATTCAAAGGCAACTGAATTTCGGCAACCGGGGCATCGAAGTCGGAATGCCGCGAAACTCACCGAGTCAAAGCGTTTCGCCGTTTGCGGAAGAAGTGTGATGTAGAACAAGTAGCAGAAGCATACATGCTCAAGAGGGATCACCCGAAATTCAAAGGCAACTGAATTTCGGCAACCGGGGCATCGAAGTCGGAATGCCGCGAAACTCACCGAGTCAAAGCGTTTCGCCGTTTGCGGAAGAAGTGTGATGTAGAACAAGTAGCAGAAGCATACATGCTCAAGAGGGATCACCCGAAATTCAAAGGCAACTGAATTTCGGCAACCGGGGCATCGAAGTCGGAATGCCGCGAAACTCACCGAGTCAAAGCGTTTCGCCGTTTGCGGAAGAAGTGTGATGTAGAACAAGTAGCAGAAGCATACATGCTCAAGAGGGATCACCCGAAATTCAAAGGCAACTGAATTTCGGCAACCGGGGCATCGAAGTCGGAATGCCGCGAAACTCACCGAGTCAAAGCGTTTCGCCGTTTGCGGAAGAAGTGTGATGTAGAACAAGTAGCAGAAGCATACATGCTCAAGAGGGATCACCCGAAATTCAAAGGCAACTGAATTTCGGCAACCGGGGCATCGAAGTCGGAATGCCGCGAAACTCACCGAGTCAAAGCGTTTCGCCGTTTGCGGAAGAAGTGTGATGTAGAACAAGTAGCAGAAGCATACATGCTCAAGAGGGATCACCCGAAATTCAAAGGCAACTGAATTTCGGCAACCGGGGCATCGAAGTCGGAATGCCGCGAAACTCACCGAGTCAAAGCGTTTCGCCGTTTGCGGAAGAAGTGTGATGTAGAACAAGTAGCAGAAGCATACATGCTCAAGAGGGATCACCCGAAATTCAAAGGCAACTGAATTTCGGCAACCGGGCATCGAAGTCGGAATGCCGCGAAACTCACCGAGTCAAAGCGTTTCGCCGTTTGCGGAAGAAGTGTGATGTAGAACAAGTAGCAGAAGCATACATGCTCAAGAGGGATCACCCGAAATTCAAAGGCAACTGAATTTCGGCAACCGGGGCATCGAAGTCGGAATGCCGCGAAACTCACCGAGTCAAAGCGTTTCGCCGTTTGCGGAAGAAGTGTGATGTAGAACAAGTAGCAGAAGCATACATGCTCAAGAGGGATCACCCGAAATTCAAAGGCAACTGAATTTCGGCAACCGGGGCATCGAAGTCGGAATGCCGCGAAACTCACCGAGTCAAAGCGTTTCGCCGTTTGCGGAAGAAGTGTGATGTAGAACAAGTAGCAGAAGCATACATGCTCAAGAGGGATCACCCGAAATTCAAAGGCAACTGAATTTCGGCAACCGGGGCATCGAAGTCGGAATGCCGCGAAACTCACCGAGTCAAAGCGTTTCGCCGTTTGCGGAAGGAAGTGTGATGTAGAACAAGTAGCAGAAGCATACATGCTCAAGAGGGATCACCCGAAATTCAAAGGCAACTGAATTTCGGCAACCGGGGCATCGAAGTCGGAATGCCGCGAAACTCACCGAGTCAAAGCGTTTCGCCGTTTGCGGAAGAAGTGTGATGTAGAACAAGTAGCAGAAGCATACATGCTCAAGAGGGATCACCCGAAATTCAAAGGCAACTGAATTTCGGCAACCGGGGCATCGAAGTCGGAATGCCGCGAAACTCACCGAGTCAAAGCGTTTCGCCGTTTGCGGAAGAAGTGTGATGTAGAACAAGTAGCAGAAGCATACATGCTCAAGAGGGATCACCCGAAATTCAAAGGCAACTGAATTTCGGCAACCGGGGCATCGAAGTCGGAATGCCGCGAAACTCACCGAGTCAAAGCGTTTCGCCGTTTGCGGAAGAAGTGTGATGTAGAACAAGTAGCAGAAGCATACATGCTCAAGAGGGATCACCCGAAATTCAAAGGCAACTGAATTTCGGCAACCGGGGCATCGAAGTCGGAATGCCGCGAAACTCACCGAGTCAAAGCGTTTCGCCGTTTGCGGAAGAAGTGTGATGTAGAACAAGTAGCAGAAGCATACATGCTCAAGAGGGATCACCCGAAATTCAAAGGCAACTGAATTTCGGCAACCGGGGCATCGAAGTCGGAATGCCGCGAAACTCACCGAGTCAAAGCGTTTCGCCGTTTGCGGAAGAAGTGTGATGTAGAACAAGTAGCAGAAGCATACATGCTCAAGAGGGATCACCCGAAATTCAAAGGCAACTGAATTTCGGCAACCGGGGCATCGAAGTCGGAATGCCGCGAAACTCACCGAGTCAAAGCGTTTCGCCGTTTGCGGAAGGAAGTGTGATGTAGAACAAGTAGCAGAAGCATACATGCTCAAGAGGGATCACCCGAAATTCAAAGGCAACTGAATTTCGGCAACCGGGGCATCGAAGTCGGAATGCCGCGAAACTCACCGAGTCAAAGCGTTTCGCCGTTTGCGGAAGAAGTGTGATGTAGAACAAGTAGCAGAAGCATACATGCTCAAGAGGGATCACCCGAAATTCAAAGGCAACTGAATTTCGGCAACCGGGGCATCGAAGTCGGAATGCCGCGAAACTCACCGAGTCAAAGCGTTTCGCCGTTTGCGGAAGGAAGTGTGATGTAGAACAAGTAGCAGAAGCATACATGCTCAAGAGGGATCACCCGAAATTCAAAGGCAACTGAATTTCGGCAACCGGGGCATCGAAGTCGGAATGCCGCGAAACTCACCGAGTCAAAGCGTTTCGCCGTTTGCGGAAGAAGTGTGATGTAGAACAAGTAGCAGAAGCATACATGCTCAAGAGGGATCACCCGAAATTCAAAGGCAACTGAATTTCGGCAACCGGGGCATCGAAGTCGGAATGCCGCGAAACTCACCGAGTCAAAGCGTTTCGCCGTTTGCGGAAGGAAGTGTGATGTAGAACAAGTAGCAGAAGCATACATGCTCAAGAGGGATCACCCGAAATTCAAAGGCAACTGAATTTCGGCAACCGGGGCATCGAAGTCGGAATGCCGCGAAACTCACCGAGTCAAAGCGTTTCGCCGTTTGCGGAAGGAAGTGTGATGTAGAACAAGTAGCAGAAGCATACATGCTCAAGAGGGATCACCCGAAATTCAAAGGCAACTGAATTTCGGCAACCGGGGCATCGAAGTCGGAATGCCGCGAAACTCACCGAGTCAAAGCGTTTCGCCGTTTGCGGAAGAAGTGTGATGTAGAACAAGTAGCAGAAGCATACATGCTCAAGAGGGATCACCCGAAATTCAAAGGCAACTGAATTTCGGCAACCGGGGCATCGAAGTCGGAATGCCGCGAAACTCACCGAGTCAAAGCGTTTCGCCGTTTGCGGAAGAAGTGTGATGTAGAACAAGTAGCAGAAGCATACATGCTCAAGAGGGATCACCCGAAATTCAAAGGCAACTGAATTTCGGCAACCGGGGCATCGAAGTCGGAATGCCGCGAAACTCACCGAGTCAAAGCGTTTCGCCGTTTGCGGAAGAAGTGTGATGTAGAACAAGTAGCAGAAGCATACATGCTCAAGAGGGATCACCCGAAATTCAAAGGCAACTGAATTTCGGCAACCGGGGCATCGAAGTCGGAATGCCGCGAAACTCACCGAGTCAAAGCGTTTCGCCGTTTGCGGAAGAAGTGTGATGTAGAACAAGTAGCAGAAGCATACATGCTCAAGAGGGATCACCCGAAATTCAAAGGCAACTGAATTTCGGCAACCGGGGCATCGAAGTCGGAATGCCGCGAAACTCACCGAGTCAAAGCGTTTCGCCGTTTGCGGAAGAAGTGTGATGTAGAACAAGTAGCAGAAGCATACATGCTCAAGAGGGATCACCCGAAATTCAAAGGCAACTGAATTTCGGCAACCGGGGCATCGAAGTCGGAATGCCGCGAAACTCACCGAGTCAAAGCGTTTCGCCGTTTGCGGAAGGAAGTGTGATGTAGAACAAGTAGCAGAAGCATACATGCTCAAGAGGGATCACCCGAAATTCAAAGGCAACTGAATTTCGGCAACCGGGGCATCGAAGTCGGAATGCCGCGAAACTCACCGAGTCAAAGCGTTTCGCCGTTTGCGGAAGGAAGTGTGATGTAGAACAAGTAGCAGAAGCATACATGCTCAAGAGGGATCACCCGAAATTCAAAGGCAACTGAATTTCGGCAACCGGGCATCGAAGTCGGAATGCCGCGAAACTCACCGAGTCAAAGCGTTTCGCCGTTTGCGGAAGAAGTGTGATGTAGAACAAGTAGCAGAAGCATACATGCTCAAGAGGGATCACCCGAAATTCAAAGGCAACTGAATTTCGGCAACCGGGGCATCGAAGTCGGAATGCCGCGAAACTCACCGAGTCAAAGCGTTTCGCCGTTTGCGGAAGGAAGTGTGATGTAGAACAAGTAGCAGAAGCATACATGCTCAAGAGGGATCACCCGAAATTCAAAGGCAACTGAATTTCGGCAACCGGGGCATCGAAGTCGGAATGCCGCGAAACTCACCGAGTCAAAGCGTTTCGCCGTTTGCGGAAGGAAGTGTGATGTAGAACAAGTAGCAGAAGCATACATGCTCAAGAGGGATCACCCGAAATTCAAAGGCAACTGAATTTCGGCAACCGGGGCATCGAAGTCGGAATGCCGCGAAACTCACCGAGTCAAAGCGTTTCGCCGTTTGCGGAAGAAGTGTGATGTAGAACAAGTAGCAGAAGCATACATGCTCAAGAGGGATCACCCGAAATTCAAAGGCAACTGAATTTCGGCAACCGGGGCATCGAAGTCGGAATGCCGCGAAACTCACCGAGTCAAAGCGTTTCGCCGTTTGCGGAAGAAGTGTGATGTAGAACAAGTAGCAGAAGCATACATGCTCAAGAGGGATCACCCGAAATTCAAAGGCAACTGAATTTCGGCAACCGGGGCATCGAAGTCGGAATGCCGCGAAACTCACCGAGTCAAAGCGTTTCGCCGTTTGCGGAAGAAGTGTGATGTAGAACAAGTAGCAGAAGCATACATGCTCAAGAGGGATCACCCGAAATTCAAAGGCAACTGAATTTCGGCAACCGGGGCATCGAAGTCGGAATGCCGCGAAACTCACCGAGTCAAAGCGTTTCGCCGTTTGCGGAAGGAAGTGTGATGTAGAACAAGTAGCAGAAGCATACATGCTCAAGAGGGATCACCCGAAATTCAAAGGCAACTGAATTTCGGCAACCGGGGCATCGAAGTCGGAATGCCGCGAAACTCACCGAGTCAAAGCGTTTCGCCGTTTGCGGAAGGAAGTGTGATGTAGAACAAGTAGCAGAAGCATACATGCTCAAGAGGGATCACCCGAAATTCAAAGGCAACTGAATTTCGGCAACCGGGGCATCGAAGTCGGAATGCCGCGAAACTCACCGAGTCAAAGCGTTTCGCCGTTTGCGGAAGAAGTGTGATGTAGAACAAGTAGCAGAAGCATACATGCTCAAGAGGGATCACCCGAAATTCAAAGGCAACTGAATTTCGGCAACCGGGGCATCGAAGTCGGAATGCCGCGAAACTCACCGAGTCAAAGCGTTTCGCCGTTTGCGGAAGGAAGTGTGATGTAGAACAAGTAGCAGAAGCATACATGCTCAAGAGGGATCACCCGAAATTCAAAGGCAACTGAATTTCGGCAACCGGGGCATCGAAGTCGGAATGCCGCGAAACTCACCGAGTCAAAGCGTTTCGCCGTTTGCGGAAGGAAGTGTGATGTAGAACAAGTAGCAGAAGCATACATGCTCAAGAGGGATCACCCGAAATTCAAAGGCAACTGAATTTCGGCAACCGGGGCATCGAAGTCGGAATGCCGCGAAACTCACCGAGTCAAAGCGTTTCGCCGTTTGCGGAAGAAGTGTGATGTAGAACAAGTAGCAGAAGCATACATGCTCAAGAGGGATCACCCGAAATTCAAAGGCAACTGAATTTCGGCAACCGGGGCATCGAAGTCGGAATGCCGCGAAACTCACCGAGTCAAAGCGTTTCGCCGTTTGCGGAAGGAAGTGTGATGTAGAACAAGTAGCAGAAGCATACATGCTCAAGAGGGATCACCCGAAATTCAAAGGCAACTGAATTTCGGCAACCGGGGCATCGAAGTCGGAATGCCGCGAAACTCACCGAGTCAAAGCGTTTCGCCGTTTGCGGAAGAAGTGTGATGTAGAACAAGTAGCAGAAGCATACATGCTCAAGAGGGATCACCCGAAATTCAAAGGCAACTGAATTTCGGCAACCGGGGCATCGAAGTCGGAATGCCGCGAAACTCACCGAGTCAAAGCGTTTCGCCGTTTGCGGAAGGAAGTGTGATGTAGAACAAGTAGCAGAAGCATACATGCTCAAGAGGGATCACCCGAAATTCAAAGGCAACTGAATTTCGGCAACCGGGGCATCGAAGTCGGAATGCCGCGAAACTCACCGAGTCAAAGCGTTTCGCCGTTTGCGGAAGAAGTGTGATGTAGAACAAGTAGCAGAAGCATACATGCTCAAGAGGGATCACCCGAAATTCAAAGGCAACTGAATTTCGGCAACCGGGGCATCGAAGTCGGAATGCCGCGAAACTCACCGAGTCAAAGCGTTTCGCCGTTTGCGGAAGGAAGTGTGATGTAGAACAAGTAGCAGAAGCATACATGCTCAAGAGGGATCACCCGAAATTCAAAGGCAACTGAATTTCGGCAACCGGGGCATCGAAGTCGGAATGCCGCGAAACTCACCGAGTCAAAGCGTTTCGCCGTTTGCGGAAGAAGTGTGATGTAGAACAAGTAGCAGAAGCATACATGCTCAAGAGGGATCACCCGAAATTCAAAGGCAACTGAATTTCGGCAACCGGGCATCGAAGTCGGAATGCCGCGAAACTCACCGAGTCAAAGCGTTTCGCCGTTTGCGGAAGAAGTGTGATGTAGAACAAGTAGCAGAAGCATACATGCTCAAGAGGGATCACCCGAAATTCAAAGGCAACTGAATTTCGGCAACCGGGCATCGAAGTCGGAATGCCGCGAAACTCACCGAGTCAAAGCGTTTCGCCGTTTGCGGAAGGAAGTGTGATGTAGAACAAGTAGCAGAAGCATACATGCTCAAGAGGGATCACCCGAAATTCAAAGGCAACTGAATTTCGGCAACCGGGCATCGAAGTCGGAATGCCGCGAAACTCACCGAGTCAAAGCGTTTCGCCGTTTGCGGAAGGAAGTGTGATGTAGAACAAGTAGCAGAAGCATACATGCTCAAGAGGGATCACCCGAAATTCAAAGGCAACTGAATTTCGGCAACCGGGGCATCGAAGTCGGAATGCCGCGAAACTCACCGAGTCAAAGCGTTTCGCCGTTTGCGGAAGGAAGTGTGATGTAGAACAAGTAGCAGAAGCATACATGCTCAAGAGGGATCACCCGAAATTCAAAGGCAACTGAATTTCGGCAACCGGGGCATCGAAGTCGGAATGCCGCGAAACTCACCGAGTCAAAGCGTTTCGCCGTTTGCGGAAGGAAGTGTGATGTAGAACAAGTAGCAGAAGCATACATGCTCAAGAGGGATCACCCGAAATTCAAAGGCAACTGAATTTCGGCAACCGGGGCATCGAAGTCGGAATGCCGCGAAACTCACCGAGTCAAAGCGTTTCGCCGTTTGCGGAAGAAGTGTGATGTAGAACAAGTAGCAGAAGCATACATGCTCAAGAGGGATCACCCGAAATTCAAAGGCAACTGAATTTCGGCAACCGGGGCATCGAAGTCGGAATGCCGCGAAACTCACCGAGTCAAAGCGTTTCGCCGTTTGCGGAAGGAAGTGTGATGTAGAACAAGTAGCAGAAGCATACATGCTCAAGAGGGATCACCCGAAATTCAAAGGCAACTGAATTTCGGCAACCGGGGCATCGAAGTCGGAATGCCGCGAAACTCACCGAGTCAAAGCGTTTCGCCGTTTGCGGAAGAAGTGTGATGTAGAACAAGTAGCAGAAGCATACATGCTCAAGAGGGATCACCCGAAATTCAAAGGCAACTGAATTTCGGCAACCGGGGCATCGAAGTCGGAATGCCGCGAAACTCACCGAGTCAAAGCGTTTCGCCGTTTGCGGAAGAAGTGTGATGTAGAACAAGTAGCAGAAGCATACATGCTCAAGAGGGATCACCCGAAATTCAAAGGCAACTGAATTTCGGCAACCGGGGCATCGAAGTCGGAATGCCGCGAAACTCACCGAGTCAAAGCGTTTCGCCGTTTGCGGAAGGAAGTGTGATGTAGAACAAGTAGCAGAAGCATACATGCTCAAGAGGGATCACCCGAAATTCAAAGGCAACTGAATTTCGGCAACCGGGCATCGAAGTCGGAATGCCGCGAAACTCACCGAGTCAAAGCGTTTCGCCGTTTGCGGAAGAAGTGTGATGTAGAACAAGTAGCAGAAGCATACATGCTCAAGAGGGATCACCCGAAATTCAAAGGCAACTGAATTTCGGCAACCGGGGCATCGAAGTCGGAATGCCGCGAAACTCACCGAGTCAAAGCGTTTCGCCGTTTGCGGAAGGAAGTGTGATGTAGAACAAGTAGCAGAAGCATACATGCTCAAGAGGGATCACCCGAAATTCAAAGGCAACTGAATTTCGGCAACCGGGGCATCGAAGTCGGAATGCCGCGAAACTCACCGAGTCAAAGCGTTTCGCCGTTTGCGGAAGAAGTGTGATGTAGAACAAGTAGCAGAAGCATACATGCTCAAGAGGGATCACCCGAAATTCAAAGGCAACTGAATTTCGGCAACCGGGGCATCGAAGTCGGAATGCCGCGAAACTCACCGAGTCAAAGCGTTTCGCCGTTTGCGGAAGAAGTGTGATGTAGAACAAGTAGCAGAAGCATACATGCTCAAGAGGGATCACCCGAAATTCAAAGGCAACTGAATTTCGGCAACCGGGGCATCGAAGTCGGAATGCCGCGAAACTCACCGAGTCAAAGCGTTTCGCCGTTTGCGGAAGAAGTGTGATGTAGAACAAGTAGCAGAAGCATACATGCTCAAGAGGGATCACCCGAAATTCAAAGGCAACTGAATTTCGGCAACCGGGGCATCGAAGTCGGAATGCCGCGAAACTCACCGAGTCAAAGCGTTTCGCCGTTTGCGGAAGAAGTGTGATGTAGAACAAGTAGCAGAAGCATACATGCTCAAGAGGGATCACCCGAAATTCAAAGGCAACTGAATTTCGGCAACCGGGGCATCGAAGTCGGAATGCCGCGAAACTCACCGAGTCAAAGCGTTTCGCCGTTTGCGGAAGAAGTGTGATGTAGAACAAGTAGCAGAAGCATACATGCTCAAGAGGGATCACCCGAAATTCAAAGGCAACTGAATTTCGGCAACCGGGGCATCGAAGTCGGAATGCCGCGAAACTCACCGAGTCAAAGCGTTTCGCCGTTTGCGGAAGAAGTGTGATGTAGAACAAGTAGCAGAAGCATACATGCTCAAGAGGGATCACCCGAAATTCAAAGGCAACTGAATTTCGGCAACCGGGGCATCGAAGTCGGAATGCCGCGAAACTCACCGAGTCAAAGCGTTTCGCCGTTTGCGGAAGAAGTGTGATGTAGAACAAGTAGCAGAAGCATACATGCTCAAGAGGGATCACCCGAAATTCAAAGGCAACTGAATTTCGGCAACCGGGGCATCGAAGTCGGAATGCCGCGAAACTCACCGAGTCAAAGCGTTTCGCCGTTTGCGGAAGAAGTGTGATGTAGAACAAGTAGCAGAAGCATACATGCTCAAGAGGGATCACCCGAAATTCAAAGGCAACTGAATTTCGGCAACCGGGGCATCGAAGTCGGAATGCCGCGAAACTCACCGAGTCAAAGCGTTTCGCCGTTTGCGGAAGAAGTGTGATGTAGAACAAGTAGCAGAAGCATACATGCTCAAGAGGGATCACCCGAAATTCAAAGGCAACTGAATTTCGGCAACCGGGGCATCGAAGTCGGAATGCCGCGAAACTCACCGAGTCAAAGCGTTTCGCCGTTTGCGGAAGGAAGTGTGATGTAGAACAAGTAGCAGAAGCATACATGCTCAAGAGGGATCACCCGAAATTCAAAGGCAACTGAATTTCGGCAACCGGGGCATCGAAGTCGGAATGCCGCGAAACTCACCGAGTCAAAGCGTTTCGCCGTTTGCGGAAGAAGTGTGATGTAGAACAAGTAGCAGAAGCATACATGCTCAAGAGGGATCACCCGAAATTCAAAGGCAACTGAATTTCGGCAACCGGGGCATCGAAGTCGGAATGCCGCGAAACTCACCGAGTCAAAGCGTTTCGCCGTTTGCGGAAGGAAGTGTGATGTAGAACAAGTAGCAGAAGCATACATGCTCAAGAGGGATCACCCGAAATTCAAAGGCAACTGAATTTCGGCAACCGGGGCATCGAAGTCGGAATGCCGCGAAACTCACCGAGTCAAAGCGTTTCGCCGTTTGCGGAAGAAGTGTGATGTAGAACAAGTAGCAGAAGCATACATGCTCAAGAGGGATCACCCGAAATTCAAAGGCAACTGAATTTCGGCAACCGGGGCATCGAAGTCGGAATGCCGCGAAACTCACCGAGTCAAAGCGTTTCGCCGTTTGCGGAAGAAGTGTGATGTAGAACAAGTAGCAGAAGCATACATGCTCAAGAGGGATCACCCGAAATTCAAAGGCAACTGAATTTCGGCAACCGGGGCATCGAAGTCGGAATGCCGCGAAACTCACCGAGTCAAAGCGTTTCGCCGTTTGCGGAAGGAAGTGTGATGTAGAACAAGTAGCAGAAGCATACATGCTCAAGAGGGATCACCCGAAATTCAAAGGCAACTGAATTTCGGCAACCGGGGCATCGAAGTCGGAATGCCGCGAAACTCACCGAGTCAAAGCGTTTCGCCGTTTGCGGAAGAAGTGTGATGTAGAACAAGTAGCAGAAGCATACATGCTCAAGAGGGATCACCCGAAATTCAAAGGCAACTGAATTTCGGCAACCGGGGCATCGAAGTCGGAATGCCGCGAAACTCACCGAGTCAAAGCGTTTCGCCGTTTGCGGAAGGAAGTGTGATGTAGAACAAGTAGCAGAAGCATACATGCTCAAGAGGGATCACCCGAAATTCAAAGGCAACTGAATTTCGGCAACCGGGGCATCGAAGTCGGAATGCCGCGAAACTCACCGAGTCAAAGCGTTTCGCCGTTTGCGGAAGAAGTGTGATGTAGAACAAGTAGCAGAAGCATACATGCTCAAGAGGGATCACCCGAAATTCAAAGGCAACTGAATTTCGGCAACCGGGGCATCGAAGTCGGAATGCCGCGAAACTCACCGAGTCAAAGCGTTTCGCCGTTTGCGGAAGAAGTGTGATGTAGAACAAGTAGCAGAAGCATACATGCTCAAGAGGGATCACCCGAAATTCAAAGGCAACTGAATTTCGGCAACCGGGGCATCGAAGTCGGAATGCCGCGAAACTCACCGAGTCAAAGCGTTTCGCCGTTTGCGGAAGAAGTGTGATGTAGAACAAGTAGCAGAAGCATACATGCTCAAGAGGGATCACCCGAAATTCAAAGGCAACTGAATTTCGGCAACCGGGGCATCGAAGTCGGAATGCCGCGAAACTCACCGAGTCAAAGCGTTTCGCCGTTTGCGGAAGAAGTGTGATGTAGAACAAGTAGCAGAAGCATACATGCTCAAGAGGGATCACCCGAAATTCAAAGGCAACTGAATTTCGGCAACCGGGGCATCGAAGTCGGAATGCCGCGAAACTCACCGAGTCAAAGCGTTTCGCCGTTTGCGGAAGAAAGTGTGATGTAGAACAAGTAGCAGAAGCATACATGCTCAAGAGGGATCACCCGAAATTCAAAGGCAACTGAATTTCGGCAACCGGGGCATCGAAGTCGGAATGCCGCGAAACTCACCGAGTCAAAGCGTTTCGCCGTTTGCGGAAGAAGTGTGATGTAGAACAAGTAGCAGAAGCATACATGCTCAAGAGGGATCACCCGAAATTCAAAGGCAACTGAATTTCGGCAACCGGGGCATCGAAGTCGGAATGCCGCGAAACTCACCGAGTCAAAGCGTTTCGCCGTTTGCGGAAGGAAGTGTGATGTAGAACAAGTAGCAGAAGCATACATGCTCAAGAGGGATCACCCGAAATTCAAAGGCAACTGAATTTCGGCAACCGGGGCATCGAAGTCGGAATGCCGCGAAACTCACCGAGTCAAAGCGTTTCGCCGTTTGCGGAAGAAAGTGTGATGTAGAACAAGTAGCAGAAGCATACATGCTCAAGAGGGATCACCCGAAATTCAAAGGCAACTGAATTTCGGCAACCGGGGCATCGAAGTCGGAATGCCGCGAAACTCACCGAGTCAAAGCGTTTCGCCGTTTGCGGAAGGAAGTGTGATGTAGAACAAGTAGCAGAAGCATACATGCTCAAGAGGGATCACCCGAAATTCAAAGGCAACTGAATTTCGGCAACCGGGGCATCGAAGTCGGAATGCCGCGAAACTCACCGAGTCAAAGCGTTTCGCCGTTTGCGGAAGAAGTGTGATGTAGAACAAGTAGCAGAAGCATACATGCTCAAGAGGGATCACCCGAAATTCAAAGGCAACTGAATTTCGGCAACCGGGGCATCGAAGTCGGAATGCCGCGAAACTCACCGAGTCAAAGCGTTTCGCCGTTTGCGGAAGAAGTGTGATGTAGAACAAGTAGCAGAAGCATACATGCTCAAGAGGGATCACCCGAAATTCAAAGGCAACTGAATTTCGGCAACCGGGGCATCGAAGTCGGAATGCCGCGAAACTCACCGAGTCAAAGCGTTTCGCCGTTTGCGGAAGAAGTGTGATGTAGAACAAGTAGCAGAAGCATACATGCTCAAGAGGGATCACCCGAAATTCAAAGGCAACTGAATTTCGGCAACCGGGGCATCGAAGTCGGAATGCCGCGAAACTCACCGAGTCAAAGCGTTTCGCCGTTTGCGGAAGGAAGTGTGATGTAGAACAAGTAGCAGAAGCATACATGCTCAAGAGGGATCACCCGAAATTCAAAGGCAACTGAATTTCGGCAACCGGGGCATCGAAGTCGGAATGCCGCGAAACTCACCGAGTCAAAGCGTTTCGCCGTTTGCGGAAGGAAGTGTGATGTAGAACAAGTAGCAGAAGCATACATGCTCAAGAGGGATCACCCGAAATTCAAAGGCAACTGAATTTCGGCAACCGGGGCATCGAAGTCGGAATGCCGCGAAACTCACCGAGTCAAAGCGTTTCGCCGTTTGCGGAAGAAGTGTGATGTAGAACAAGTAGCAGAAGCATACATGCTCAAGAGGGATCACCCGAAATTCAAAGGCAACTGAATTTCGGCAACCGGGGCATCGAAGTCGGAATGCCGCGAAACTCACCGAGTCAAAGCGTTTCGCCGTTTGCGGAAGGAAGTGTGATGTAGAACAAGTAGCAGAAGCATACATGCTCAAGAGGGATCACCCGAAATTCAAAGGCAACTGAATTTCGGCAACCGGGGCATCGAAGTCGGAATGCCGCGAAACTCACCGAGTCAAAGCGTTTCGCCGTTTGCGGAAGGAAGTGTGATGTAGAACAAGTAGCAGAAGCATACATGCTCAAGAGGGATCACCCGAAATTCAAAGGCAACTGAATTTCGGCAACCGGGGCATCGAAGTCGGAATGCCGCGAAACTCACCGAGTCAAAGCGTTTCGCCGTTTGCGGAAGAAGTGTGATGTAGAACAAGTAGCAGAAGCATACATGCTCAAGAGGGATCACCCGAAATTCAAAGGCAACTGAATTTCGGCAACCGGGGCATCGAAGTCGGAATGCCGCGAAACTCACCGAGTCAAAGCGTTTCGCCGTTTGCGGAAGAAGTGTGATGTAGAACAAGTAGCAGAAGCATACATGCTCAAGAGGGATCACCCGAAATTCAAAGGCAACTGAATTTCGGCAACCGGGGCATCGAAGTCGGAATGCCGCGAAACTCACCGAGTCAAAGCGTTTCGCCGTTTGCGGAAGAAGTGTGATGTAGAACAAGTAGCAGAAGCATACATGCTCAAGAGGGATCACCCGAAATTCAAAGGCAACTGAATTTCGGCAACCGGGGCATCGAAGTCGGAATGCCGCGAAACTCACCGAGTCAAAGCGTTTCGCCGTTTGCGGAAGAAGTGTGATGTAGAACAAGTAGCAGAAGCATACATGCTCAAGAGGGATCACCCGAAATTCAAAGGCAACTGAATTTCGGCAACCGGGGCATCGAAGTCGGAATGCCGCGAAACTCACCGAGTCAAAGCGTTTCGCCGTTTGCGGAAGAAGTGTGATGTAGAACAAGTAGCAGAAGCATACATGCTCAAGAGGGATCACCCGAAATTCAAAGGCAACTGAATTTCGGCAACCGGGGCATCGAAGTCGGAATGCCGCGAAACTCACCGAGTCAAAGCGTTTCGCCGTTTGCGGAAGAAGTGTGATGTAGAACAAGTAGCAGAAGCATACATGCTCAAGAGGGATCACCCGAAATTCAAAGGCAACTGAATTTCGGCAACCGGGGCATCGAAGTCGGAATGCCGCGAAACTCACCGAGTCAAAGCGTTTCGCCGTTTGCGGAAGAAGTGTGATGTAGAACAAGTAGCAGAAGCATACATGCTCAAGAGGGATCACCCGAAATTCAAAGGCAACTGAATTTCGGCAACCGGGGCATCGAAGTCGGAATGCCGCGAAACTCACCGAGTCAAAGCGTTTCGCCGTTTGCGGAAGGAAGTGTGATGTAGAACAAGTAGCAGAAGCATACATGCTCAAGAGGGATCACCCGAAATTCAAAGGCAACTGAATTTCGGCAACCGGGGCATCGAAGTCGGAATGCCGCGAAACTCACCGAGTCAAAGCGTTTCGCCGTTTGCGGAAGAAGTGTGATGTAGAACAAGTAGCAGAAGCATACATGCTCAAGAGGGATCACCCGAAATTCAAAGGCAACTGAATTTCGGCAACCGGGGCATCGAAGTCGGAATGCCGCGAAACTCACCGAGTCAAAGCGTTTCGCCGTTTGCGGAAGAAGTGTGATGTAGAACAAGTAGCAGAAGCATACATGCTCAAGAGGGATCACCCGAAATTCAAAGGCAACTGAATTTCGGCAACCGGGGCATCGAAGTCGGAATGCCGCGAAACTCACCGAGTCAAAGCGTTTCGCCGTTTGCGGAAGGAAGTGTGATGTAGAACAAGTAGCAGAAGCATACATGCTCAAGAGGGATCACCCGAAATTCAAAGGCAACTGAATTTCGGCAACCGGGGCATCGAAGTCGGAATGCCGCGAAACTCACCGAGTCAAAGCGTTTCGCCGTTTGCGGAAGAAGTGTGATGTAGAACAAGTAGCAGAAGCATACATGCTCAAGAGGGATCACCCGAAATTCAAAGGCAACTGAATTTCGGCAACCGGGGCATCGAAGTCGGAATGCCGCGAAACTCACCGAGTCAAAGCGTTTCGCCGTTTGCGGAAGGAAGTGTGATGTAGAACAAGTAGCAGAAGCATACATGCTCAAGAGGGATCACCCGAAATTCAAAGGCAACTGAATTTCGGCAACCGGGGCATCGAAGTCGGAATGCCGCGAAACTCACCGAGTCAAAGCGTTTCGCCGTTTGCGGAAGGAAGTGTGATGTAGAACAAGTAGCAGAAGCATACATGCTCAAGAGGGATCACCCGAAATTCAAAGGCAACTGAATTTCGGCAACCGGGGCATCGAAGTCGGAATGCCGCGAAACTCACCGAGTCAAAGCGTTTCGCCGTTTGCGGAAGAAGTGTGATGTAGAACAAGTAGCAGAAGCATACATGCTCAAGAGGGATCACCCGAAATTCAAAGGCAACTGAATTTCGGCAACCGGGGCATCGAAGTCGGAATGCCGCGAAACTCACCGAGTCAAAGCGTTTCGCCGTTTGCGGAAGGAAGTGTGATGTAGAACAAGTAGCAGAAGCATACATGCTCAAGAGGGATCACCCGAAATTCAAAGGCAACTGAATTTCGGCAACCGGGGCATCGAAGTCGGAATGCCGCGAAACTCACCGAGTCAAAGCGTTTCGCCGTTTGCGGAAGAAGTGTGATGTAGAACAAGTAGCAGAAGCATACATGCTCAAGAGGGATCACCCGAAATTCAAAGGCAACTGAATTTCGGCAACCGGGGCATCGAAGTCGGAATGCCGCGAAACTCACCGAGTCAAAGCGTTTCGCCGTTTGCGGAAGAAGTGTGATGTAGAACAAGTAGCAGAAGCATACATGCTCAAGAGGGATCACCCGAAATTCAAAGGCAACTGAATTTCGGCAACCGGGGCATCGAAGTCGGAATGCCGCGAAACTCACCGAGTCAAAGCGTTTCGCCGTTTGCGGAAGAAGTGTGATGTAGAACAAGTAGCAGAAGCATACATGCTCAAGAGGGATCACCCGAAATTCAAAGGCAACTGAATTTCGGCAACCGGGGCATCGAAGTCGGAATGCCGCGAAACTCACCGAGTCAAAGCGTTTCGCCGTTTGCGGAAGAAGTGTGATGTAGAACAAGTAGCAGAAGCATACATGCTCAAGAGGGATCACCCGAAATTCAAAGGCAACTGAATTTCGGCAACCGGGGCATCGAAGTCGGAATGCCGCGAAACTCACCGAGTCAAAGCGTTTCGCCGTTTGCGGAAGGAAGTGTGATGTAGAACAAGTAGCAGAAGCATACATGCTCAAGAGGGATCACCCGAAATTCAAAGGCAACTGAATTTCGGCAACCGGGGCATCGAAGTCGGAATGCCGCGAAACTCACCGAGTCAAAGCGTTTCGCCGTTTGCGGAAGGAAGTGTGATGTAGAACAAGTAGCAGAAGCATACATGCTCAAGAGGGATCACCCGAAATTCAAAGGCAACTGAATTTCGGCAACCGGGGCATCGAAGTCGGAATGCCGCGAAACTCACCGAGTCAAAGCGTTTCGCCGTTTGCGGAAGAAGTGTGATGTAGAACAAGTAGCAGAAGCATACATGCTCAAGAGGGATCACCCGAAATTCAAAGGCAACTGAATTTCGGCAACCGGGGCATCGAAGTCGGAATGCCGCGAAACTCACCGAGTCAAAGCGTTTCGCCGTTTGCGGAAGAAGTGTGATGTAGAACAAGTAGCAGAAGCATACATGCTCAAGAGGGATCACCCGAAATTCAAAGGCAACTGAATTTCGGCAACCGGGGCATCGAAGTCGGAATGCCGCGAAACTCACCGAGTCAAAGCGTTTCGCCGTTTGCGGAAGGAAGTGTGATGTAGAACAAGTAGCAGAAGCATACATGCTCAAGAGGGATCACCCGAAATTCAAAGGCAACTGAATTTCGGCAACCGGGGCATCGAAGTCGGAATGCCGCGAAACTCACCGAGTCAAAGCGTTTCGCCGTTTGCGGAAGAAGTGTGATGTAGAACAAGTAGCAGAAGCATACATGCTCAAGAGGGATCACCCGAAATTCAAAGGCAACTGAATTTCGGCAACCGGGGCATCGAAGTCGGAATGCCGCGAAACTCACCGAGTCAAAGCGTTTCGCCGTTTGCGGAAGAAGTGTGATGTAGAACAAGTAGCAGAAGCATACATGCTCAAGAGGGATCACCCGAAATTCAAAGGCAACTGAATTTCGGCAACCGGGGCATCGAAGTCGGAATGCCGCGAAACTCACCGAGTCAAAGCGTTTCGCCGTTTGCGGAAGAAAGTGTGATGTAGAACAAGTAGCAGAAGCATACATGCTCAAGAGGGATCACCCGAAATTCAAAGGCAACTGAATTTCGGCAACCGGGGCATCGAAGTCGGAATGCCGCGAAACTCACCGAGTCAAAGCGTTTCGCCGTTTGCGGAAGGAAGTGTGATGTAGAACAAGTAGCAGAAGCATACATGCTCAAGAGGGATCACCCGAAATTCAAAGGCAACTGAATTTCGGCAACCGGGGCATCGAAGTCGGAATGCCGCGAAACTCACCGAGTCAAAGCGTTTCGCCGTTTGCGGAAGAAGTGTGATGTAGAACAAGTAGCAGAAGCATACATGCTCAAGAGGGATCACCCGAAATTCAAAGGCAACTGAATTTCGGCAACCGGGGCATCGAAGTCGGAATGCCGCGAAACTCACCGAGTCAAAGCGTTTCGCCGTTTGCGGAAGAAGTGTGATGTAGAACAAGTAGCAGAAGCATACATGCTCAAGAGGGATCACCCGAAATTCAAAGGCAACTGAATTTCGGCAACCGGGGCATCGAAGTCGGAATGCCGCGAAACTCACCGAGTCAAAGCGTTTCGCCGTTTGCGGAAGAAGTGTGATGTAGAACAAGTAGCAGAAGCATACATGCTCAAGAGGGATCACCCGAAATTCAAAGGCAACTGAATTTCGGCAACCGGGGCATCGAAGTCGGAATGCCGCGAAACTCACCGAGTCAAAGCGTTTCGCCGTTTGCGGAAGAAGTGTGATGTAGAACAAGTAGCAGAAGCATACATGCTCAAGAGGGATCACCCGAAATTCAAAGGCAACTGAATTTCGGCAACCGGGGCATCGAAGTCGGAATGCCGCGAAACTCACCGAGTCAAAGCGTTTCGCCGTTTGCGGAAGAAGTGTGATGTAGAACAAGTAGCAGAAGCATACATGCTCAAGAGGGATCACCCGAAATTCAAAGGCAACTGAATTTCGGCAACCGGGGCATCGAAGTCGGAATGCCGCGAAACTCACCGAGTCAAAGCGTTTCGCCGTTTGCGGAAGAAGTGTGATGTAGAACAAGTAGCAGAAGCATACATGCTCAAGAGGGATCACCCGAAATTCAAAGGCAACTGAATTTCGGCAACCGGGGCATCGAAGTCGGAATGCCGCGAAACTCACCGAGTCAAAGCGTTTCGCCGTTTGCGGAAGAAGTGTGATGTAGAACAAGTAGCAGAAGCATACATGCTCAAGAGGGATCACCCGAAATTCAAAGGCAACTGAATTTCGGCAACCGGGGCATCGAAGTCGGAATGCCGCGAAACTCACCGAGTCAAAGCGTTTCGCCGTTTGCGGAAGGAAGTGTGATGTAGAACAAGTAGCAGAAGCATACATGCTCAAGAGGGATCACCCGAAATTCAAAGGCAACTGAATTTCGGCAACCGGGGCATCGAAGTCGGAATGCCGCGAAACTCACCGAGTCAAAGCGTTTCGCCGTTTGCGGAAGAAGTGTGATGTAGAACAAGTAGCAGAAGCATACATGCTCAAGAGGGATCACCCGAAATTCAAAGGCAACTGAATTTCGGCAACCGGGGCATCGAAGTCGGAATGCCGCGAAACTCACCGAGTCAAAGCGTTTCGCCGTTTGCGGAAGAAGTGTGATGTAGAACAAGTAGCAGAAGCATACATGCTCAAGAGGGATCACCCGAAATTCAAAGGCAACTGAATTTCGGCAACCGGGGCATCGAAGTCGGAATGCCGCGAAACTCACCGAGTCAAAGCGTTTCGCCGTTTGCGGAAGAAGTGTGATGTAGAACAAGTAGCAGAAGCATACATGCTCAAGAGGGATCACCCGAAATTCAAAGGCAACTGAATTTCGGCAACCGGGGCATCGAAGTCGGAATGCCGCGAAACTCACCGAGTCAAAGCGTTTCGCCGTTTGCGGAAGGAAGTGTGATGTAGAACAAGTAGCAGAAGCATACATGCTCAAGAGGGATCACCCGAAATTCAAAGGCAACTGAATTTCGGCAACCGGGGCATCGAAGTCGGAATGCCGCGAAACTCACCGAGTCAAAGCGTTTCGCCGTTTGCGGAAGAAGTGTGATGTAGAACAAGTAGCAGAAGCATACATGCTCAAGAGGGATCACCCGAAATTCAAAGGCAACTGAATTTCGGCAACCGGGGCATCGAAGTCGGAATGCCGCGAAACTCACCGAGTCAAAGCGTTTCGCCGTTTGCGGAAGAAGTCTGATGTAGAACAAGTAGCAGAAGCATACATGCTCAAGAGGGATCACCCGAAATTCAAAGGCAACTGAATTTCGGCAACCGGGGCATCGAAGTCGGAATGCCGCGAAACTCACCGAGTCAAAGCGTTTCGCCGTTTGCGGAAGAAGTGTGATGTAGAACAAGTAGCAGAAGCATACATGCTCAAGAGGGATCACCCGAAATTCAAAGGCAACTGAATTTCGGCAACCGGGGCATCGAAGTCGGAATGCCGCGAAACTCACCGAGTCAAAGCGTTTCGCCGTTTGCGGAAGAAGTGTGATGTAGAACAAGTAGCAGAAGCATACATGCTCAAGAGGGATCACCCGAAATTCAAAGGCAACTGAATTTCGGCAACCGGGGCATCGAAGTCGGAATGCCGCGAAACTCACCGAGTCAAAGCGTTTCGCCGTTTGCGGAAGAAGTGTGATGTAGAACAAGTAGCAGAAGCATACATGCTCAAGAGGGATCACCCGAAATTCAAAGGCAACTGAATTTCGGCAACCGGGGCATCGAAGTCGGAATGCCGCGAAACTCACCGAGTCAAAGCGTTTCGCCGTTTGCGGAAGGAAGTGTGATGTAGAACAAGTAGCAGAAGCATACATGCTCAAGAGGGATCACCCGAAATTCAAAGGCAACTGAATTTCGGCAACCGGGGCATCGAAGTCGGAATGCCGCGAAACTCACCGAGTCAAAGCGTTTCGCCGTTTGCGGAAGAAGTGTGATGTAGAACAAGTAGCAGAAGCATACATGCTCAAGAGGGATCACCCGAAATTCAAAGGCAACTGAATTTCGGCAACCGGGGCATCGAAGTCGGAATGCCGCGAAACTCACCGAGTCAAAGCGTTTCGCCGTTTGCGGAAGAAGTGTGATGTAGAACAAGTAGCAGAAGCATACATGCTCAAGAGGGATCACCCGAAATTCAAAGGCAACTGAATTTCGGCAACCGGGGCATCGAAGTCGGAATGCCGCGAAACTCACCGAGTCAAAGCGTTTCGCCGTTTGCGGAAGAAGTGTGATGTAGAACAAGTAGCAGAAGCATACATGCTCAAGAGGGATCACCCGAAATTCAAAGGCAACTGAATTTCGGCAACCGGGGCATCGAAGTCGGAATGCCGCGAAACTCACCGAGTCAAAGCGTTTCGCCGTTTGCGGAAGAAGTGTGATGTAGAACAAGTAGCAGAAGCATACATGCTCAAGAGGGATCACCCGAAATTCAAAGGCAACTGAATTTCGGCAACCGGGGCATCGAAGTCGGAATGCCGCGAAACTCACCGAGTCAAAGCGTTTCGCCGTTTGCGGAAGAAGTGTGATGTAGAACAAGTAGCAGAAGCATACATGCTCAAGAGGGATCACCCGAAATTCAAAGGCAACTGAATTTCGGCAACCGGGGCATCGAAGTCGGAATGCCGCGAAACTCACCGAGTCAAAGCGTTTCGCCGTTTGCGGAAGAAGTGTGATGTAGAACAAGTAGCAGAAGCATACATGCTCAAGAGGGATCACCCGAAATTCAAAGGCAACTGAATTTCGGCAACCGGGGCATCGAAGTCGGAATGCCGCGAAACTCACCGAGTCAAAGCGTTTCGCCGTTTGCGGAAGAAGTGTGATGTAGAACAAGTAGCAGAAGCATACATGCTCAAGAGGGATCACCCGAAATTCAAAGGCAACTGAATTTCGGCAACCGGGGCATCGAAGTCGGAATGCCGCGAAACTCACCGAGTCAAAGCGTTTCGCCGTTTGCGGAAGAAGTGTGATGTAGAACAAGTAGCAGAAGCATACATGCTCAAGAGGGATCACCCGAAATTCAAAGGCAACTGAATTTCGGCAACCGGGGCATCGAAGTCGGAATGCCGCGAAACTCACCGAGTCAAAGCGTTTCGCCGTTTGCGGAAGAAGTGTGATGTAGAACAAGTAGCAGAAGCATACATGCTCAAGAGGGATCACCCGAAATTCAAAGGCAACTGAATTTCGGCAACCGGGGCATCGAAGTCGGAATGCCGCGAAACTCACCGAGTCAAAGCGTTTCGCCGTTTGCGGAAGAAGTCTGATGTAGAACAAGTAGCAGAAGCATACATGCTCAAGAGGGATCACCCGAAATTCAAAGGCAACTGAATTTCGGCAACCGGGGCATCGAAGTCGGAATGCCGCGAAACTCACCGAGTCAAAGCGTTTCGCCGTTTGCGGAAGAAGTGTGATGTAGAACAAGTAGCAGAAGCATACATGCTCAAGAGGGATCACCCGAAATTCAAAGGCAACTGAATTTCGGCAACCGGGGCATCGAAGTCGGAATGCCGCGAAACTCACCGAGTCAAAGCGTTTCGCCGTTTGCGGAAGAAGTGTGATGTAGAACAAGTAGCAGAAGCATACATGCTCAAGAGGGATCACCCGAAATTCAAAGGCAACTGAATTTCGGCAACCGGGGCATCGAAGTCGGAATGCCGCGAAACTCACCGAGTCAAAGCGTTTCGCCGTTTGCGGAAGAAAGTCTGATGTAGAACAAGTAGCAGAAGCATACATGCTCAAGAGGGATCACCCGAAATTCAAAGGCAACTGAATTTCGGCAACCGGGGCATCGAAGTCGGAATGCCGCGAAACTCACCGAGTCAAAGCGTTTCGCCGTTTGCGGAAGAAGTGTGATGTAGAACAAGTAGCAGAAGCATACATGCTCAAGAGGGATCACCCGAAATTCAAAGGCAACTGAATTTCGGCAACCGGGGCATCGAAGTCGGAATGCCGCGAAACTCACCGAGTCAAAGCGTTTCGCCGTTTGCGGAAGGAAGTGTGATGTAGAACAAGTAGCAGAAGCATACATGCTCAAGAGGGATCACCCGAAATTCAAAGGCAACTGAATTTCGGCAACCGGGGCATCGAAGTCGGAATGCCGCGAAACTCACCGAGTCAAAGCGTTTCGCCGTTTGCGGAAGAAGTCTGATGTAGAACAAGTAGCAGAAGCATACATGCTCAAGAGGGATCACCCGAAATTCAAAGGCAACTGAATTTCGGCAACCGGGGCATCGAAGTCGGAATGCCGCGAAACTCACCGAGTCAAAGCGTTTCGCCGTTTGCGGAAGAAGTGTGATGTAGAACAAGTAGCAGAAGCATACATGCTCAAGAGGGATCACCCGAAATTCAAAGGCAACTGAATTTCGGCAACCGGGGCATCGAAGTCGGAATGCCGCGAAACTCACCGAGTCAAAGCGTTTCGCCGTTTGCGGAAGAAGTGTGATGTAGAACAAGTAGCAGAAGCATACATGCTCAAGAGGGATCACCCGAAATTCAAAGGCAACTGAATTTCGGCAACCGGGGCATCGAAGTCGGAATGCCGCGAAACTCACCGAGTCAAAGCGTTTCGCCGTTTGCGGAAGAAGTGTGATGTAGAACAAGTAGCAGAAGCATACATGCTCAAGAGGGATCACCCGAAATTCAAAGGCAACTGAATTTCGGCAACCGGGGCATCGAAGTCGGAATGCCGCGAAACTCACCGAGTCAAAGCGTTTCGCCGTTTGCGGAAGAAGTGTGATGTAGAACAAGTAGCAGAAGCATACATGCTCAAGAGGGATCACCCGAAATTCAAAGGCAACTGAATTTCGGCAACCGGGGCATCGAAGTCGGAATGCCGCGAAACTCACCGAGTCAAAGCGTTTCGCCGTTTGCGGAAGGAAGTGTGATGTAGAACAAGTAGCAGAAGCATACATGCTCAAGAGGGATCACCCGAAATTCAAAGGCAACTGAATTTCGGCAACCGGGGCATCGAAGTCGGAATGCCGCGAAACTCACCGAGTCAAAGCGTTTCGCCGTTTGCGGAAGAAGTGTGATGTAGAACAAGTAGCAGAAGCATACATGCTCAAGAGGGATCACCCGAAATTCAAAGGCAACTGAATTTCGGCAACCGGGGCATCGAAGTCGGAATGCCGCGAAACTCACCGAGTCAAAGCGTTTCGCCGTTTGCGGAAGGAAGTGTGATGTAGAACAAGTAGCAGAAGCATACATGCTCAAGAGGGATCACCCGAAATTCAAAGGCAACTGAATTTCGGCAACCGGGGCATCGAAGTCGGAATGCCGCGAAACTCACCGAGTCAAAGCGTTTCGCCGTTTGCGGAAGGAAGTGTGATGTAGAACAAGTAGCAGAAGCATACATGCTCAAGAGGGATCACCCGAAATTCAAAGGCAACTGAATTTCGGCAACCGGGGCATCGAAGTCGGAATGCCGCGAAACTCACCGAGTCAAAGCGTTTCGCCGTTTGCGGAAGAAGTGTGATGTAGAACAAGTAGCAGAAGCATACATGCTCAAGAGGGATCACCCGAAATTCAAAGGCAACTGAATTTCGGCAACCGGGGCATCGAAGTCGGAATGCCGCGAAACTCACCGAGTCAAAGCGTTTCGCCGTTTGCGGAAGAAGTGTGATGTAGAACAAGTAGCAGAAGCATACATGCTCAAGAGGGATCACCCGAAATTCAAAGGCAACTGAATTTCGGCAACCGGGGCATCGAAGTCGGAATGCCGCGAAACTCACCGAGTCAAAGCGTTTCGCCGTTTGCGGAAGGAAGTGTGATGTAGAACAAGTAGCAGAAGCATACATGCTCAAGAGGGATCACCCGAAATTCAAAGGCAACTGAATTTCGGCAACCGGGGCATCGAAGTCGGAATGCCGCGAAACTCACCGAGTCAAAGCGTTTCGCCGTTTGCGGAAGAAGTGTGATGTAGAACAAGTAGCAGAAGCATACATGCTCAAGAGGGATCACCCGAAATTCAAAGGCAACTGAATTTCGGCAACCGGGCATCGAAGTCGGAATGCCGCGAAACTCACCGAGTCAAAGCGTTTCGCCGTTTGCGGAAGAAGTGTGATGTAGAACAAGTAGCAGAAGCATACATGCTCAAGAGGGATCACCCGAAATTCAAAGGCAACTGAATTTCGGCAACCGGGGCATCGAAGTCGGAATGCCGCGAAACTCACCGAGTCAAAGCGTTTCGCCGTTTGCGGAAGGAAGTGTGATGTAGAACAAGTAGCAGAAGCATACATGCTCAAGAGGGATCACCCGAAATTCAAAGGCAACTGAATTTCGGCAACCGGGGCATCGAAGTCGGAATGCCGCGAAACTCACCGAGTCAAAGCGTTTCGCCGTTTGCGGAAGGAAGTGTGATGTAGAACAAGTAGCAGAAGCATACATGCTCAAGAGGGATCACCCGAAATTCAAAGGCAACTGAATTTCGGCAACCGGGGCATCGAAGTCGGAATGCCGCGAAACTCACCGAGTCAAAGCGTTTCGCCGTTTGCGGAAGAAGTGTGATGTAGAACAAGTAGCAGAAGCATACATGCTCAAGAGGGATCACCCGAAATTCAAAGGCAACTGAATTTCGGCAACCGGGGCATCGAAGTCGGAATGCCGCGAAACTCACCGAGTCAAAGCGTTTCGCCGTTTGCGGAAGGAAGTGTGATGTAGAACAAGTAGCAGAAGCATACATGCTCAAGAGGGATCACCCGAAATTCAAAGGCAACTGAATTTCGGCAACCGGGGCATCGAAGTCGGAATGCCGCGAAACTCACCGAGTCAAAGCGTTTCGCCGTTTGCGGAAGGAAGTGTGATGTAGAACAAGTAGCAGAAGCATACATGCTCAAGAGGGATCACCCGAAATTCAAAGGCAACTGAATTTCGGCAACCGGGGCATCGAAGTCGGAATGCCGCGAAACTCACCGAGTCAAAGCGTTTCGCCGTTTGCGGAAGAAGTGTGATGTAGAACAAGTAGCAGAAGCATACATGCTCAAGAGGGATCACCCGAAATTCAAAGGCAACTGAATTTCGGCAACCGGGGCATCGAAGTCGGAATGCCGCGAAACTCACCGAGTCAAAGCGTTTCGCCGTTTGCGGAAGAAGTGTGATGTAGAACAAGTAGCAGAAGCATACATGCTCAAGAGGGATCACCCGAAATTCAAAGGCAACTGAATTTCGGCAACCGGGGCATCGAAGTCGGAATGCCGCGAAACTCACCGAGTCAAAGCGTTTCGCCGTTTGCGGAAGAAGTGTGATGTAGAACAAGTAGCAGAAGCATACATGCTCAAGAGGGATCACCCGAAATTCAAAGGCAACTGAATTTCGGCAACCGGGGCATCGAAGTCGGAATGCCGCGAAACTCACCGAGTCAAAGCGTTTCGCCGTTTGCGGAAGAAGTGTGATGTAGAACAAGTAGCAGAAGCATACATGCTCAAGAGGGATCACCCGAAATTCAAAGGCAACTGAATTTCGGCAACCGGGGCATCGAAGTCGGAATGCCGCGAAACTCACCGAGTCAAAGCGTTTCGCCGTTTGCGGAAGAAGTGTGATGTAGAACAAGTAGCAGAAGCATACATGCTCAAGAGGGATCACCCGAAATTCAAAGGCAACTGAATTTCGGCAACCGGGGCATCGAAGTCGGAATGCCGCGAAACTCACCGAGTCAAAGCGTTTCGCCGTTTGCGGAAGAAAGTGTGATGTAGAACAAGTAGCAGAAGCATACATGCTCAAGAGGGATCACCCGAAATTCAAAGGCAACTGAATTTCGGCAACCGGGGCATCGAAGTCGGAATGCCGCGAAACTCACCGAGTCAAAGCGTTTCGCCGTTTGCGGAAGGAAGTGTGATGTAGAACAAGTAGCAGAAGCATACATGCTCAAGAGGGATCACCCGAAATTCAAAGGCAACTGAATTTCGGCAACCGGGGCATCGAAGTCGGAATGCCGCGAAACTCACCGAGTCAAAGCGTTTCGCCGTTTGCGGAAGGAAGTGTGATGTAGAACAAGTAGCAGAAGCATACATGCTCAAGAGGGATCACCCGAAATTCAAAGGCAACTGAATTTCGGCAACCGGGGCATCGAAGTCGGAATGCCGCGAAACTCACCGAGTCAAAGCGTTTCGCCGTTTGCGGAAGGAAGTGTGATGTAGAACAAGTAGCAGAAGCATACATGCTCAAGAGGGATCACCCGAAATTCAAAGGCAACTGAATTTCGGCAACCGGGGCATCGAAGTCGGAATGCCGCGAAACTCACCGAGTCAAAGCGTTTCGCCGTTTGCGGAAGAAAGTGTGATGTAGAACAAGTAGCAGAAGCATACATGCTCAAGAGGGATCACCCGAAATTCAAAGGCAACTGAATTTCGGCAACCGGGGCATCGAAGTCGGAATGCCGCGAAACTCACCGAGTCAAAGCGTTTCGCCGTTTGCGGAAGAAGTGTGATGTAGAACAAGTAGCAGAAGCATACATGCTCAAGAGGGATCACCCGAAATTCAAAGGCAACTGAATTTCGGCAACCGGGGCATCGAAGTCGGAATGCCGCGAAACTCACCGAGTCAAAGCGTTTCGCCGTTTGCGGAAGGAAGTGATGTAGAACAAGTAGCAGAAGCATACATGCTCAAGAGGGATCACCCGAAATTCAAAGGCAACTGAATTTCGGCAACCGGGGCATCGAAGTCGGAATGCCGCGAAACTCACCGAGTCAAAGCGTTTCGCCGTTTGCGGAAGAAGTGTGATGTAGAACAAGTAGCAGAAGCATACATGCTCAAGAGGGATCACCCGAAATTCAAAGGCAACTGAATTTCGGCAACCGGGGCATCGAAGTCGGAATGCCGCGAAACTCACCGAGTCAAAGCGTTTCGCCGTTTGCGGAAGGAAGTGTGATGTAGAACAAGTAGCAGAAGCATACATGCTCAAGAGGGATCACCCGAAATTCAAAGGCAACTGAATTTCGGCAACCGGGGCATCGAAGTCGGAATGCCGCGAAACTCACCGAGTCAAAGCGTTTCGCCGTTTGCGGAAGGAAGTGTGATGTAGAACAAGTAGCAGAAGCATACATGCTCAAGAGGGATCACCCGAAATTCAAAGGCAACTGAATTTCGGCAACCGGGCATCGAAGTCGGAATGCCGCGAAACTCACCGAGTCAAAGCGTTTCGCCGTTTGCGGAAGAAGTGTGATGTAGAACAAGTAGCAGAAGCATACATGCTCAAGAGGGATCACCCGAAATTCAAAGGCAACTGAATTTCGGCAACCGGGCATCGAAGTCGGAATGCCGCGAAACTCACCGAGTCAAAGCGTTTCGCCGTTTGCGGAAGAAGTGTGATGTAGAACAAGTAGCAGAAGCATACATGCTCAAGAGGGATCACCCGAAATTCAAAGGCAACTGAATTTCGGCAACCGGGGCATCGAAGTCGGAATGCCGCGAAACTCACCGAGTCAAAGCGTTTCGCCGTTTGCGGAAGAAGTGTGATGTAGAACAAGTAGCAGAAGCATACATGCTCAAGAGGGATCACCCGAAATTCAAAGGCAACTGAATTTCGGCAACCGGGCATCGAAGTCGGAATGCCGCGAAACTCACCGAGTCAAAGCGTTTCGCCGTTTGCGGAAGGAAGTGTGATGTAGAACAAGTAGCAGAAGCATACATGCTCAAGAGGGATCACCCGAAATTCAAAGGCAACTGAATTTCGGCAACCGGGGCATCGAAGTCGGAATGCCGCGAAACTCACCGAGTCAAAGCGTTTCGCCGTTTGCGGAAGGAAGTGTGATGTAGAACAAGTAGCAGAAGCATACATGCTCAAGAGGGATCACCCGAAATTCAAAGGCAACTGAATTTCGGCAACCGGGGCATCGAAGTCGGAATGCCGCGAAACTCACCGAGTCAAAGCGTTTCGCCGTTTGCGGAAGAAGTGTGATGTAGAACAAGTAGCAGAAGCATACATGCTCAAGAGGGATCACCCGAAAAAAAAAGGCAACTGATTTTTCGGGGGGGGGGGGTCGGGTCGGGCGGGGGGGGGGGAAGTGGATGTAGAAGTAGCAGAACATCAAGAAGGGATCACCCGAAATTCAAAGGCAACTGAATTTCGGCAACCGGGCATCGAAGTCGGAATGCCGCGAAACTCACCGAGTCAAAGCGTTTGGCCGTTTGCGGAAGAAGTCTGATGTAGAACAAGTAGCAGAAGCATACATGCTCAAGAGGGATCACCCGAAATTCAAAGGCAACTGAATTTCGGCAACCGGGGCATCGAAGTCGGAATGCCGTGAAACTCACCGGGTGAAAGCGTTTCGCCGTTTGGGGAAGGAAGTGTGATTTAGAACGAGTAGCAGAAGCATACATGATCAAGAGGGATCTCCCGAAATTCAAAGGCAACTGAATTTCGGCAACCGGGGCATCGAAGTCGGAATGCCGTGAAACTCACCGAGTCAAAGCGTTTGGCCGTTTGCGGAAGAAGTGTGATGTAGAACAAGTAGCAGAAGCATACATGCTCAAGTGGGATCACCCGAAATTCAAATGCAACTGAATTTCGGCAACCGGGGCATCGAAGTCGGAATGCCGTGAAACTCATCGAGTCAAAGCGTTTCGCTGTTTGCGGAAGAAGAGTGTGATGTAGAACAAGTAGCAGAAGCATACATGCTCAAGAGGGATCACCCGAAATTCAAAGGCAACTGAATTTCGGCAACCGGGGCATCGAAGTCGGAATGCCGCGAAACTCACCGAGTCAAAGCGTTTCGCCGTTTGCGGAAGAAGTGTGATGTAGAACAAGTAGCAGAAGCATACATGCTCAAGAGGGATCACCCGAAATTCAAAGGCAACTGAATTTCGGCAACCGGGGCATCGAAGTCGGAATGCCGCGAAACTCACCGAGTCAAAGCGTTTCGCCGTTTGCGGAAGGAAGTGTGATGTAGAACAAGTAGCAGAAGCATACATGCTCAAGAGGGATCACCCGAAATTCAAAGGCAACTGAATTTCGGCAACCGGGGCATCGAAGTCGGAATGCCGCGAAACTCACCGAGTCAAAGCGTTTCGCCGTTTGCGAAGAAGTCTGATGTAGAACAAGTAGCAGAAGCATACATGCTCAAGAGGGATCACCCGAAATTCAAAGGCAACTGAATTTCGGCAACCGGGGCATCGAAGTCGGAATGCCGCGAAACTCACCGAGTCAAAGCGTTTCGCCGTTTGCGGAAGGAAGTGTGATGTAGAACAAGTAGCAGAAGCATACATGCTCAAGAGGGATCACCCGAAATTCAAAGGCAACTGAATTTCGGCAACCGGGGCATCGAAGTCGGAATGCCGCGAAACTCACCGAGTCAAAGCGTTTCGCCGTTTGCGGAAGAAAGTGTGATGTAGAACAAGTAGCAGAAGCATACATGCTCAAGAGGGATCACCCGAAATTCAAAGGCAACTGAATTTCGGCAACCGGGGCATCGAAGTCGGAATGCCGCGAAACTCACCGAGTCAAAGCGTTTCGCCGTTTGCGGAAGAAGTGTGATGTAGAACAAGTAGCAGAAGCATACATGCTCAAGAGGGATCACCCGAAATTCAAAGGCAACTGAATTTCGGCAACCGGGCATCGAAGTCGGAATGCCGCGAAACTCACCGAGTCAAAGCGTTTCGCCGTTTGCGGAAGGAAGTCTGATGTAGAACAAGTAGCAGAAGCATACATGCTCAAGAGGGATCACCCGAAATTCAAAGGCAACTGAATTTCGGCAACCGGGCATCGAAGTCGGAATGCCGCGAAACTCACCGAGTCAAAGCGTTTCGCCGTTTGCGGAAGGAAGTGTGATGTAGAACAAGTAGCAGAAGCATACATGCTCAAGAGGGATCACCCGAAATTCAAAGGCAACTGAATTTCGGCAACCGGGCATCGAAGTCGGAATGCCGCGAAACTCACCGAGTCAAAGCGTTTCGCCGTTTGCGGAAGGAAGTGTGATGTAGAACAAGTAGCAGAAGCATACATGCTCAAGAGGGATCACCCGAAATTCAAAGGCAACTGAATTTCGGCAACCGGGGCATCGAAGTCGGAATGCCGCGAAACTCACCGAGTCAAAGCGTTTCGCCGTTTGCGGAAGAAGTGTGATGTAGAACAAGTAGCAGAAGCATACATGCTCAAGAGGGATCACCCGAAATTCAAAGGCAACTGAATTTCGGCAACCGGGCATCGAAGTCGGAATGCCGCGAAACTCACCGAGTCAAAGCGTTTCGCCGTTTGCGGAAGGAAGTGTGATGTAGAACAAGTAGCAGAAGCATACATGCTCAAGAGGGATCACCCGAAATTCAAAGGCAACTGAATTTCGGCAACCGGGGCATCGAAGTCGGAATGCCGCGAAACTCACCGAGTCAAAGCGTTTCCCTTTGCGGAAGGAAGTGTGATGTAGAACAAGTAGCAGAAGCATACATGCTCAAGAGGGATCACCCGAAATTCAAAGGCAACTGAATTTCGGCAACCGGGCATCGAAGTCGGAATGCCGCGAAACTCACCGAGTCAAAGCGTTTCGCCGTTTGCGGAAGAAGTGTGATGTAGAACAAGTAGCAGAAGCATACATGCTCAAGAGGGATCACCCGAAATTCAAAGGCAACTGAATTTCGGCAACCGGGGCATCGAAGTCGGAATGCCGCGAAACTCACCGAGTCAAAGCGTTTCGCCGTTTGCGGAAGGAAGTCTGATGTAGAACAAGTAGCAGAAGCATACATGCTCAAGAGGGATCACCCGAAATTCAAAGGCAACTGAATTTCGGCAACCGGGGCATCGAAGTCGGAATGCCGCGAAACTCACCGAGTCAAAGCGTTTCGCCGTTTGCGGAAGAAGTGTGATGTAGAACAAGTAGCAGAAGCATACATGCTCAAGAGGGATCACCCGAAATTCAAAGGCAACTGAATTTCGGCAACCGGGGCATCGAAGTCGGAATGCCGCGAAACTCACCGAGTCAAAGCGTTTCGCCGTTTGCGGAAGAAGTGTGATGTAGAACAAGTAGCAGAAGCATACATGCTCAAGAGGGATCACCCGAAATTCAAAGGCAACTGAATTTCGGCAACCGGGGCATCGAAGTCGGAATGCCGCGAAACTCACCGAGTCAAAGCGTTTCGCCGTTTGCGGAAGGAAGTGTGATGTAGAACAAGTAGCAGAAGCATACATGCTCAAGAGGGATCACCCGAAATTCAAAGAACTGAATTTCGGCAAA
>CM055354.1:2220767-2259855 GCA_029228515.1 Populus alba x Populus x berolinensis | reverse complement strand
TGACTAACCATTCATACAAATCATGCTTAGTCTTAAATGTAGTTTCCACCATCCTCTTCTTTCATCCTAATATGATGATACATACTTTTCAAATAAAATTTAGAGAAAATTATGTAACCATCAAGCATGTCATCAAACCTAGAGATTAAATGTTTATACTTTACCATTATGTTATTGATGGCTCAATAATCAACACACATCTTTTATGTTTCATCTGTTTTATGCATAAGTAAAACTGACATGACACCATGGCTCATACTCTCAAGAATGTATCCCTTCATCATCAACTCATTAACTTGTCTTTTATAGTTCTTTTGTCTCATCGAGATTACTTCTATAGATTGGTCGGTTAGGAATTAGAGCTCCGGGTACAAGGTCAATATGATGTTTTATCCCCCTTAATGGTAGTAATCAGCTATGAATGTCTTCAATAAATACATCATCAAAACTCATGCATTAAAAAACAACTACACTAGGAACAACATGATTGAGACCATTAACGTTAAATTAAGCCTTCTTACACACAATGAAAATTATTGGTTTTTTAGTATTAAATATATATTTGATATCACCCTCTCTTGCATATAAATTTGGTTCTTTCTTTAATTTTTCCACACAATGATCATTACTCACACTTACTTTCTTCAAACATCAGGTTTTACCTCCACTCTCAACCAGTTTAATTATTGATTTAAAATTAGCTGAATTTGATGGTACTCTCCCATCATTATCCTTAAATGAATTTTCATTTTTCTCAACCTCACATTCTTTTTACAACTTTAATTAAGCATCGTATACTTGCTTTGGATATATAAGTACAAGAGTGATGGTTTTATCATCTCTTATAATGATGAATTTATTTCTAAAACCATCATGAATACCTCTTATCAAATTATCATGGACATCCTAAAAGTAAGTGACTAGTTATATTGGAACCACATCACTCATAACATCATTAAAATACATACCAATGGCAAAGGAAATCAACACCTGTTTAGTGACCTTCATCTAACCACATTCATTCAACCATTATAATCTATAAGGCTTAAGATGCTTCACAATATTCAAATTCAATTTCCTAATAATAGTGGTTCTATTGATATAAGCACAACTGCCTCCATCAATTATCATACTACATACCTTGTTTTGGATGTGACATCCAATGTGTAAGATGTGACATCTTTAATGATCTACATCAGTCTTTTTGACTTATGCATTCATAACATGCCTTATAACCAAGCCTCCCCCTCAACTGGATATGAAATCTCCATATCACTACAATCACCTAAAGGTGACATCTCATGAACATTAAATTTATTACTTTTAGATTTAATCTCATCATGCTTTATGATGATTGTTCTTTTATTTGGACATCGAGAAGCAATGTGTCCACTCATCAAATATCTAAAACATTTTATATCACGATTACATATAGGTTGTGAATTGGTTTTACCTTTCTTATGAGTCTCTTTCTTAGCTTTAGATGTTCGATCTTAATATGTACAAAAGGGATTCGGTTAGGCAACCCTTTCTTTTTTTAGATTCAACCTCTAAGCTAATGAAAGAGATATCAAACTGATATATGGTATTACGTTTCCCCTTCTCTTGATTTATCTCTCCACCTTTATTGTCATATGTATTACATCATTTAACTTCATATAATGTTGTAACTCCACAACACTAACAATGTCCATATTCAATCATTAAAAAATCTAGCCATAGTGGCTTTTCTATATTCAATAATATTATAATGTATCATTGTTATCTTTATCTCTTTGTGACATTCATTTATTATCCTAGAATCATGAGTCAGACCTTGTAACTTCAGATATAGATCCCTATAATAACAACTAGGAACAAAATGCCTCCTTATCAATACTTTCATCTCCACACATCTCTTTATAGGTCGCTCTTTATTCGTTCTCCTATTGATAATGATATAATCTCGCCAAATCAATACGTAATCCATAAATTCAATGACCATAATTTCACCTTTTTTTTGTTCAAAATAGCTATGGTAATAAAAAAAAAAAATCAATCAACCTTTTTCTCCTACTCTAAATAAGCATTGGGATCATTTTTACCTTGAAAATTAAGAATTTTCAGTTTAATAAAGTCTAAGTGATCCATATCGTCATGGTTCCTCATGTTATGGAAATTTTTCCTTTGGCCAAATTGCACTCTTTGTTTAAACCAAAATTCTTTTAGTTTTTAAGCTGCTTAAAACCTTCTTCTATCCTAAAGTCCCACCTCAAAACCTCCATCCCCAAAGTCATTACTATCCTCCCTAAAATCACCAAAATCAACATTCAACTCTATTGTTATTGTTCACTCCTTCTCAAGTTTGTCACTCATGTCTCCTAACACCATTTGTATATTTTACCAACATCTGCATTACGCATTTAATATGAAGTTTTATGTCACCCTAAGGAGGGGTTGGTGGACTGTTCTAACCTGAAATGTTTGTTCTTGTAAAAATTGGTTAGTAATGTTAAAATATCATTATGCCTCTCGTGTTTTGCTCAAGTATCAAGCTTTTCACTTTAATATGCTCACTATATCTTTTTCCTCTCATCTCACCTACTTTTGGCTCTTGCAAAATTGGAATTAATACCAAATAGAACAACTAAAAAACATAATCTGAATGAATAAAAATGATTCCAAAAGCAAGAAAATTATGAAAACGAGCAAAAATAAAACTACAATTACAGTCTCGTGAGCAATAAGTGAGTTTGTATGAAAAATGGACAACTTGAAAACAATTAAAAAATATATACGAAAATAATGTAAATATCACACAAATATAAAAATATGATGATAATATCACACAAATATATAAATATGATGATAGTATACAAAAAGATATGAAATCAATAGAAACAAAATAAGTTTTAAAATTAACATAAAATAAACTCGTTATAACAAACTTGAACCCAAATCTAAACCCTAAGGAAAACGATGTTCAAATAAACCCAAAATTAATATATAGCGCGATTAGAACCCTAGTAAATAGAATTTTAATTTTTGAGTCCTTTTTATACATGGACGCAAACTGACACAAAATAACCCTTTTAATACTTGAATTTGGAACCTAAAGCAAACAATGTTTAAATGACTCCAAATTTAATATATAGCATGATTAGTACTCTAATAACTAGAATATCAAGTCTGAGCTAATTCTAAATTGATTTTATCCAATTTTCCCTTATTTAGTTTTTTGCAGCAAAATTAAAAATTGATCTTTTGAATGACTTTTTTCTTTCTTTCTTTCTTTCTTTCTTTTTTGCTTTTATGCTACTAATATGTTGAGAGATAACAACAAATCAAAATAATACTTAATTTTTTTATACTGAATCTAAGAAAAGAAGACTAGAACAAGTATTTTGATACGAAACAAGAGAAAAAAATAAAATTAACATAAGGATATAATCTAATTAATGGAGCCAAGTACTAATACCAAATTTATAAACCCTATGATCACGAAGTCATATAACCCATACACAAACAATACAACTCCTGAAAAGCCAAGAAATTAGGTGTGGAAGTGTGACTCAGAGATTACCCTGAGCCTAAACGCCAACACTATTGAAATCTAAAACCCGCACTCAACAAATAACAATTCATGAATGTGAAGAATAAGATGATGCCATAAAGATAGTTGTTCTTTAATAAGTCAATTCAATTCGTTAGAGAACCAAAGTAAGAGAATATTCTCGACTACATATATTTCATTTATGAAAGTTTTTTTTTAAAAAAAACACCTTACACTCCTTTTTAAAATGGTATTTATAGTGTTGAAGACTTAAAACTTAATGGTTTGAACATAAGACCACATACCATAAATTATGTTTTATAATAATTAAAATAACAAAGCCCAGAATTCAATGCAAGCATGTAACAAAAAATGCCTTTAAAAAAAGTCATTAGCCTTGTGTTTGGCTCTATAAATACTCTACAACTCAAGAAAATATAGTGTTTGCTGCCTCCTCCTTTTAAGTCCCATTATCATATCTTTCATTGATTACATTAATTAAAGTATGTTTATCATTTGTTGAAGTCTTAACACTTGTCTTGGCCTAAATATCTTGAATCAGTCTACTCAATGCCTCTTTAATCTTGAAGATCATGTAGTAATGCTCACTAATTCTCACCATCTTTGTATTAGCAAGCTAGTCCTTATTAAATTTGGCTTTTAAATTCCTCATTTCTTATTATTCAAGGTCTAAAGCAGTCTTTACACATCATCTAAGGCACCTAATGATTACCTTTGAAAGGTGTTCGAGTAAAAGTCTCTATTCTTTGTTATTTGCTATTCTTGAACATTAAGTGATTGAGTGGATCTCGCTCAATAAAATTTTCCTATTATGACACATCTTACTAAATTTTATAATTTGAAGTCATCTTTACAAGTTTTACCCTTTTAAAGTAAGTTCAAACTATACCTTTATCATAACATTCACAACTTTCTTTCTTATCAACAAAAATACATAAAATAAAAAACTACCACAATGCATTGATTTTTGGCAAGTTATAATAATATTTAACAAATCTTGGATAATTCTCAACTAGTTTATTTTTTTTAAAAAAATCAATTGATTGGATAATTTTTTTGCATGGCTTGAATGGTTAAAACATAAAACCAAACCAACCTTGTTTTGGTTTAAATGTGTGCTTAGTAATGCGATGCATAATACTTTTATAAAAGTGCTTTTTATTTAATAAATAAAAGAAAAAAAATACCTTAATCATTCTATATTTTAGTTGTTTTACACTTATTCTCATGTTTTGAAAAATTACATGAATGTAACTAACTTATAAAATAATTTAGGATATAAACGGTTACATGACACCAAAGTTTAAAATGTAAATTATAATTTTCAAAACAAAAAAAATAAATATAAAAATGATTAAAATTTAAAAAGTTCAGTAGCTTTTTTAAAAAAATATATCAATATAATATATTTTTAGATTTTTTTATTTTTAAAATTAATAAATTAAAATTATAAAAAAATTTAAAAAATTAATTTAATACTTTTACATGAAAAAACAATTTGAAAAAGAAATTTAACCACATAAACAAACCGTCCTGAATTGGATTCATAATTATTTCAACTATTAAAATCCAATTATCCAAACGGAGCGCAAGATCAGAATGAGAATCCGACAGTAAGAGAAGGCTTTTCCTGTCTTTTCTCCTTTGTCCTATAATAATAATTAAAATGAAAAATAAAAAAAGAACTGCATAATCTTTAAAATAGGAGTGATTCCTTCATCTTTCTCTAGCCAAACACAAGCTACTTACCCATCAAAACCCTAAACAAAATGTCGGGCGGGTTTTTCCGGGTAAGCTTCACTCTTTTCAGATCCGAATATGAATTTGCAGTTCCAGATCTTGGAATTCGATTTGATTTGTTTTTTTTTTTTTTAAATCTAGGGCACGTCTGCTGATCAAGACACTCGATTCTCCAACAAGCAAGCGAAGCTGTTGAAGTCGCAGAAGTTCGCTCCCGAATTGGACCATCTGGTTCGTTTTCTTTTGTCAATTGAGTTGCTGAATCCTTTGTGGTTGAAATTATCTAAGTTGTTTCAAATTTTTAGGTGGATACGAGGAAAATGAAGATGGATGTTATTAGACCGTGGATTGCTACTAGAGTGACGGAGCTTCTCGGCTTTGAAGATGAAGTTCTTATCAACTTCATTTATGGCCTGCTTGATGGAAAGGTATTATTGATTTTCTGCAATTAACCTAACTTTTTTTAGTGTCTGAAAATAGTTCATGTTTCGCTTTTCAATTGAATACTGCACGCGTGGATCCTCCTTCTTTGCTAATATAATTTTACAATACTTGCCTAAAGAATTGTTGAGAGTTCATTTGGTGTTAGGCATTTTGTTTCTTAACAATAGTCAAGTGTGGTTTAGTTATCATATATTTTTTTTTGTTGTATACTGTATTGATGCAGGAAGTGAATGGGAAGGAGGTTCAAATATCGCTTACAGGATTCATGGAGAAAAACACTGGGAAGTTTATGAAAGAGCTTTGGACACTTCTTCTTAGTGCGCAGAAGAATGAAAGTGGTGTTCCTCAACAGTTTTTGGATGCCAAAGAAGAAGAAACACGGAAGAAGCAGGTTTGAAATGCTTCTCAAGTCATGATGGTATGACATTCAATATCAGAATGGATCTTTACTTACTTTGTTAACATGGATTATTGCAGGCAGAGGTCGATAGGATAGCAAATGAAATCCAGAAGAAGAAGGAGATTGAGAAGGAGATGAGAGAACTTGAGAGGGAAAAATTGAAGAAGATGGTAATGCTAACTCATTCACGCTGGAGTTGGATTCCCTAGAATTGGGTTTTTGGTTTTAACTTTAGTTTGTGTTTTCATGGTACTCAGCTAGCTTCTGCAATTATTTGGGTTCATGTCCTTTACCTCAAACTACTGTAGGACATTGAGGTTGAAAAGAAAGCCAATAATGCTATGGAGCCAGCCTCAAAGCACATGCTGCCTAAGGGTTCAAGTGGTCATGCTGAGGATGAGAAAGAAACTGACATGAGGAATGGTGCAAGAGGAAGGAAAAGGTTAGGAGTTTTATTTTATCTTTTTAAATTTCTTCTTAAGGAGCAGGGTATGAATTATTCTTCAATCTTTACAAATTTATAGCAGAAAATATTGCATTATTGTGGACTTCAACCTAACCTACGTTGGTAAATTTCTGCACAAGCTTTTATCTTGATGTGATTCAGGAGCATGTTAAATAAGTGCTCATTTTATATTCTGGAAGATCAGTTGCATAGTGCATTTCATTGGTACTTTATGGATGATTGATTCTCATTTCCCTCCTCCCTTTTGTGTTAGTAGTGACTGTATAGGGTGTACTATGTTGTTTATAACGCGTCTAAGGTGAAAAAAGCAGTGCAAATTAGCAACCTCTAAGAATTCTGCTTAGTGTAAAATGCTGTTGGATGCTTCATGGAGCACAAGCACTTATTTTCATCTTCCTTGATTGGATTTAGAACCTATCCCAAGACATGCACGCAAGGTTCATTAATGCTTATATCATAGCATAAATCTTGGTGGTTTCTACAGAACTGTGCTTCAACATGATGAAATGCCTGGGGCTCTAAGAATTCAACACTCTAGTTGACTGGTTGATACGCTGCAGCTGCTCCATACCTGGGGTAACCATTCTTTCTTGTTAATATACAAGGAAGACCACATAGCTCCCTATTTGCTCACCCCAGACCCACCCTTTAAAGTTTTGGTTACATTGCACATGGGCACAAGAACAACTGTCAAGATTTGCATAGACAAAGCAATCCAACATTGATTCAAGCTGTATATTTCCTACCTAAAACAATTATATGTTTGTAAAAATTCTCTCCAATGATGATGAAATAGCCAAAAATTCTACTTAACTAGTTGGAAGAAACTAAAATTGAGCTCTAACATTTGTTTTATCTATTAGGAATTATTCCAAAAAGGGCAAATTTTTTCTTACCTTAGCGTTACTTTTGGATGAGATGCAGTTTGCATGTGTATCCATGTGTTTTTTTGGGCAAGATTGGAGTAGTGAAATACTAATGATAAATCTCTTACAGGGCTTCTAGGTCTCCTCATTCGACTGATAGTTCATTTTCATCTCCTCGGTAATTTTCCTTGCCATCTTAATATTTGATCATACCTCCTGGTTCGCTTCGAGAGGATGAGCTAGCTTACCAATAACTTGGGCTGTCTTATGCAGAGGCTCACCTTCTAGGACTAGCAGGTCAATTTTAAATTCAAGAAGTCATTCAGGGTATGTCTTTTTATGCAACAACATTAATATTATAGTCACATCATTTAATTACTTGAATTTGGAGTTTCTCTTCCTTTTCTTTTCCTGTTTTGGTCATTTTATTTAGGTGCAAATGAACATGCCACATGCAAACATTTCTAAATATAATAGTAAAATGGATTGCATGATTTACCTGTATCTTTTCTCAATTGTTCGTTTTTCCCTTTCATATTTTTAATCACAACACCTAACTTTATGTATGCATACCTCAATTGCAGGCATAAGTCAAGAAGTGTGTCTAGATCACCTGAAGCACGAAGGCAGCGCTCCATATCTTCTGATAGAATGCGCTCATTAAGAAGGCGCTCAATTACTCCTCGTCGAAGGCGTTCACCCAGAGATTCACCCTCCCCACCTCGGAGGAAATCATCATACTCCGGGCATATATCTAGATCTCCTTTAAGACATAGGTCACCATCCCCTATACGACGTAGATTGCGTTCTCCCTTTCAACGCAGGTCACCCTTACCCTTGCATGATAGATCTCCTTCACCAGTTCGACGTCGTAGATCCCCTTCACCTATTCGACGTCGCAGATCCCCCTCACCTATTCGACGTCGTAGATCCCCCTCACCTATTCGACGACGCAGATCCCCTTCACCTATTAGGCGTCGTAGATCCCCTTCACCTATGAGGCGCCATAGATCCCCTTCCCCTGTACGCCGTAGATCTCCTTTCCCTATGCGCCGTAGATCCCCGTTGCCTTTAAGGCGTAGATCACCTTCACCCGTGTCACGTAGATCACCTTCACCTCGTCGTCGTAGATCACCCCCTTCCTTACGACGCAGATCACCATCTCCTGTACGTCGGGGGTATCAAAGGTACTCCTCGGTCTCCTTCTCCTATGCAACATAGGTCATCTATTATTTCACGCAAGAGATCTCCATCTCCTCATCGTCAGTCTCCTTCGCCTTACACTTCAAGCTCTCCATCTCCTGTCCAGCATAGGTCCCCTTCTCCAGTGAAATCTCCAAAGGAACACAGATCACCCGTGCAGTCTCCTGGAGAAAGAGTTAGGTATGTTCATTTCCTTGGTGAGAAAATCCTCTTAAGTTAATTAGTTTACATTGAAACCAGATCTGTAATAGTGAAAATATATATTGCAGATTACAACAAAAATTGTTGCCTATTCCACGCCGTTCCTCAAATTCTTTAAGGTCACCACAAAGAGGTCAGAAGGATCGGAAAGATTTATGCAATAGATTGCCAGCTTTATCTCCTTCACCAGAGAGGTCCCCACTCCGGCCAGAATCCCCACCAGTTGCAAGAAAGAGTGCCAGCAAAGACGGAAGGTGATTTTATTTTCATTAAAAAATATAGCGTGAAGTTATCTTCAGAATTCTGATCACTTGTGCAGTTATTTTATACACATGTTTACAATTTTTGGCTGCTAATGAAGGTCCCCTAGTCCATATGAGAGTCCTGCCAGGCAAAGAAAAGAGCAAATTACACGTGATGGTAGCTTAAGTCCTCAGAAACAAAGAGGGAGGAAACCTCTTAAGGATAGTCCAGAAACTAGCAAAGACCATGAAGAAACTGGTCACACTCGGTTAGATTTTGAGCTAGACATTCTCTGTTCATTCGTGTATCTTTTTTGTGATAGTATTTTGAATGTTTTGGTTGGTTTATAACTTTAATTGATTGCTCTGTTTTTAGGGAGGGTGGGGACTATTATTCTAGGTCATCATGGAAACGATCTATACATCCTTCTAACATTAACAAGCAGAAAGATTCTCCTGTGAAGGTTCACTACAAGGATGAGCAATCTTCTGAAAGATTAGCCGGTCGTCAGACTACTGATTCCAGAAACTATCCAGATAACATGGATTCGAGGAAGAAAGACCAGGATATAAAGATGTATATGTTTCTTGCTCTACATCTTTTGTTCTTCTACCCCTACCCCATTTGTGTGCATACATTAACCAACTAGTAGCTCTGATGTCTATCACATTCCTTACAGTGGGAAGTCTTCTGGGAGGGGCGCTGATCATGATCTTGATGCAAAAAAATCTCCAACTTTGTACAAGGACGAGAAAGACCGTTCATGCTTAAACAGTTTTAAGGATAGTGATAAACATCCCAAATCAGAAACCGCAGCAGTGACAGCTGAAAAAGTCCATCATAGTAATGGCAGTGGTGCACTGGATTCTGGTTCTAAGGAAAGTGATAAGCATAGAGCAGAAAAGAGGGAAAAGTCAAAGCATAAAAGGTCGCATCGGCTTGAAGTGGCTTCAGATGATGATGGCAGCTATGGTTCTGAAATTGAAGAGAGGAAAGAGGCTAAAAGGAGGAGGAAGGAAGAAAAGAAATTGCGAAAGGAGGAGAAGCATCGACGGCGTGAGGAGCGACGCCGTAGGAGGGAGGAACGGCGTGCAGAGAAGCTAAAATTGAAGGATTGTGATGATGCCAGTTCATCTTCTGATGAACATGTTGGCAGGAGGGAGTCCCATCCAAGTGATGATGAGGAGATAGAGTCTGATCAAAAAAAACTTGAGATTGAGCTAAGGAAGAAGGCTCTTGAATCACTTAAAGCGAAGAAGGGCATCAATCGCTAAATTTGTTACAGCTTTGAATATTAAGCTTTATACTTTAATCATGTTAAGCTTTTCTTTATATTTGCTAGGAGCTTTTGCTATGGATGGGGTTTCTTTTTTTGTTTGTGTAACCTTTTAATGTAGTCTCTGTTTCCTGGTGGCAGCTGAAATGGATAGATGAGGATTTTCTGAGCTATTCTCTTGAGTGCACCTTTATGCAGACCTTGCTGCTAGTTTTTCTGGTAATAAATGTTGTCCCTTGGCTGGGAATCTGTTTTTTTAGTGGATTTTAACAGTGACATAGATGTTGACGGAACATATATGTGAATGCAGCATTGCCTTAACAGATTGATTTTCATATTGTTTTCTCTTTAAATTATTAGACTTAGTTACAAAAATAGTTTTTCTTAGCTTCTGTGGGACAATGCAATTTCTAGTGTTGCTCCCCACATTTGTAAGATCAGGTGTGCAAGATTAAGTGACTATTTCTTAGGATGAAAAGCGAACCTACAGGTTATTTCAGTTTAATTAATACGAAGTTGATACTGAATTGGCTTTCTGGTCAATTGGTAGATGAAATTATTGTCAGCTAGATGACTTGCTTGAGCAGACCATGTGCAGATTCACTTTTGAGCAAGATTCAGGTTCAGCTTAATTAATACGAAGTTGATACTGAATTGACTCTCTGGTCGATTGTTAGATGAAATTACTGTCAGCTAGATGACTTGCTTGAGCAGACCATGTGCAGATTCACATTTGAGCAAGATTCAGGTGAACTGTTTTCATTCTGTATTGCCTGTCTTACGATAACTCTGCCTATTGTTGAACTTTCTCTTGTTTTTGTTGGCTGCATTCTCACTGTGTTTTGGTCTGACCTGTGTAGATGACAGCTTGAGCATTGTTCCTGGGACTTTGTTTTCTAAAATTCTCCAGGTGCTGTGGTCTGGGCCCGTCTTGTTCAGATCTGATATTTGCTTGATGTATATAGCAAAAAAATGGCCGTGTATATATATGCAATAGTTAGCTCTGTATGAACTATTCCTTGCATTTTGAAGGTGTTGATCTCTCATTCATGAATTAGCTTAATTGGTTTTGGGTTGTCGGTATTTATCCATTGTTAATTATTTTATTTGACTTAGTGAGGGTAACCTGGCTACTATTTTATTTGTGGCAGTGATATATTCTGTAAAATTGTGTTTGTTGTTTTCTATGCCTGTATTTTGCTTTTACCTTTTGACTTCTCAATATAAAAGATTTTATGGCATTAGGACAACTCGTGAGGGTGTGAGCCCTTGGGAGCTGTTTTGGACCTGACTTTCACTGGCATTGTCTTACGATTTCTTACCTTTGCCAACCATTGTGCTGAGGTGTTCATTATAGTTTCTGCAATCACACACAATACATGCATACTATACGCTTGTACTGGGATCTAGAAGATATAATATTTCATTTGTCTAGCATTCTTTTGTTGACTTAATGATGAGCATTTAGGGTTACTCTAAGCAGTATGTATTGCTTGCTGTGTTATGCTGGCTTTAGAGCCACATTTAGTTTGAAGTCTTTTTCCGACTTGATGCTTGGTCATTGATTGCCAAATTGTGGGAGAACACTCCCTGCGAAAGTTAGGTTAAGAACACAAAATGATTGATGAGCCTGATTCTCTCATTTTCGTTTCATAAGTCGGGCAACTTGTGTTCTGTTGATTCAAATCAGGACCTTTTTGTAGCTACTTTAAGTTGATTGGAAATTTTCGCAAGTACTTAAATTATGTGGAGGTTCATTTCTTCATTTGATTGTTATTTAAGGCAGCTTTATAGTGATCTTTTTTCTTTAAACTGTTTTTGCTAGAGTAATGTTTGCTAGGAATTTGACTACCAATGGAGCATAGATTACTAATTAGATAAATAAAATTGGAGTATTTGGTCACTACTTTGGTACTCTCTCCGTCCCATTATTATTGGCCTTAGCAAACAAAAATACACAAATTTTAAGTTAACTCCAGTAGTTCATTTAGAGGGTTCGGTATTATAGTAATTATTGTGGTTTGAAAAAAATTATGAAGTAGATTGAATAAAAAATAATTTAATGTGTTTTAGTTAAAAAATATTTTTTAAATTGATTTTATATATATATATATATATATATATATTGATGGTTTTTAATTTAAATATTAAAGGGTTAATTATTGTTATTATATCAAGAAATAAATAATACTAATATTAAATATTTTTTATTGTTTTATTAAACTGTGTGTAATTTCATCACGTATAAAATATATATCCAACAAGGATAATTTTTCATGATTTTTTAAGCACATAATATTAGGTAAAATATCATTAAAAATAAAATTGGGATTGCGATCAAATTCTGTAAATGATATGTTATCAAATGATTTTTTTTTGATTTTTTAAATAAAATAATTAAAAATAAAAATAAAAATAAAAATTGATTTTTTTTTAACTGGAGTGGATCCAGTTCAATGCATTTAGATTTGAATCGGATCTAGTTTAGCTGAACAGTGGAGTTCAACTCTATTATGGATGTTCAATGAAGAATGAATTATATTTACTCTTTATTGAAAGTGTTTATAGGTTTGTGGAAAGCAGTTGAAAGCTGCTTTTTACAAACTTGTATTTTTAAAAAATATATACATGAATCCTCCATACATAGCAAACTGTGTATGGAATTATTAAACAGTTTGTGTCTGTATTTTATTTCAAATGCAGACGCAATTTTCTAAACAAACTTGTTGATTTTAGTATGGTGTACACTTTCTACTCCTAAGCTGACTAAACTTGGTGCGTTCTAAGCTGACTAAACTTGGTGCGTTCTTGATTTGTAAATTTAAGAGGTAGCTGCTAGAACTTATAAATTGATTCACTGTTTTAATAATGGGCTCGGAAGTATATTCATGAGTTTCAAGTCATACATTAAAAAGTTTGATATTTTATAATAATGTTGGATTTGGCCAAGGAGTGCCCTTATAAACATTTAATACCGTGAGTGTAATGGCAGTTTAAGAATTTTACACTATTGGGATTCCAAGCTCAATATTTACTCACTCAAAAGCCAAGTTTTCAAAATTTTTCAAAAAATTTTTTCTCTCTTATTTTCCAATACATATTTCGAGCTCACAAAGCATGGTTAACGGCCCAGTTGTTGTCTTGTCAAAATGTTGTTTTCATCGCTACAAGAATGTAGTTTAGGGTATGCTTTTTGCAATTTTAACTTGGCGATCAGAAAGGGTTTGGAGAGGTTCCTTGCCATCAATGTTTGTGTGTGTGGTGCTTACATTTTATGGGACTATTGCTAGAGGTCGATAAATACATGATATTTGGATGGCAATCATGCATCATCATGCTGTAAGGGGTCTGAGCTCTCCTGTTAATGTCTCTCTCGGCTTGCGTGGGCCAAGCAGATTTATGAAGGGTTGAAGCTCTACCTCTTGCATGATCCATGGAAGATATGTCATTTTCTAGTAGCTCAACATGGCAAAATGGCGAATTTGAACTTCTGGTGCCAAATATTTTCAAATAGATAACATGGAGCTACGTGGCTCAAGTTCATTTGCTGCCAGTCCTTTGCCTCCCCATCCCGATATTATCCAAACTAAAAACACTAGGATGGCCACAGGACACAAGCTGTAAGGCCTTGATGGATATAGTGTGATGCACAGAAAACATCAGAACAACATAGACTTGAAGGAGGGAGGCATCGTTCGGGAACTTCTCTTTTCCCTTCTATGGCTCCAGCTCTCACCTCCAACTCATTTCTCCTGAACAACCACACCCCATTCAAGACTCTCCTCAAGAACCCAGGACTCAGAGTCTTTGCCAAAAAAGCTGGACCCTTCTCCACATTTCAGTTCGGCCAGCCAAAAGATGATGGTTCATCGTCAGAAGGAAGTCAAACTGATGGTTCAGGCAATTCAAGTCCCTTTAATTTCAACTTTGGCAAGGTACCTGACATGAAGTCTTTGGTGCCTGTTGTGAGCAAGCCTTCTTCCGGGTTGTCATTTGGGAACATCAGAAGGAAGGACCCTGGCACTGTTTTTGTTGCTGGTGCTACTGGGCAGCTGGCATTCGTATTGCACAGACGCTACTGCGTGAGGGTTTTAGTGTAAGAGCTGGGGTTCCTCAGCTTGGAGCTGCTCAGGAGTTGGCTCGTCTTGCCGCCTGTACAAGGTTAGCTACTTCACACAACTGGAAAATCTTGGTTCAATCCGAGTATGGTATTTATGGAACACTAGAGGTAATTTGTCTAATCCAATCCTAAATGGTGTGTATGTGGATCAAGCTCACAAGTATATCCAAAAAGAACTATTTCTGCTTGATGTGGTCAAATTATCATCAAATACACTGCTGGACTCATTAACCAATGGAAGGGAAACCATTTTAATGAACAGAAAAAAACTACTCATTTTGTACCCATATTTGATTTAAGGTTTCCATCTTGCCTAATTCAACTTTATGAATTGAGTGAATGCTCTCTAACGTTTGATTCTAGACTCCACGTTTTGGACCCAAATCTTCAGAAACAGATTTTAGTCGGAATTGTTCCTTGAAGAATAGAGGAGCAACGCTCTGATGAACTGATCTATATTGTTGTTGAGAAAGTTTATTTACATATATATATAGTTCTTCTATCCTGGAGTAACATCTGTTATCAACTGTATAGTTAAAATGAGTATGGATAGTTTTGGATTGGAAGTCAGGTTCGCAGAGGCAGCGTCTTTACTATGATACACTGAGCTGATATATATGCTTTTATGTTTATATGAATTCCTATTCCCGCAACAGATCATATCAAATGAGGAATCAAAGCGCCTCAATGCTGTTGAATCCACCTTCCAAGATACAGAATCAATTGCCAAAGCAATTGGCAATGCAAGCAAAGCAGTGGTTACAATTGGTCCTACAGAGAATGGCCCCACCTCTGAGGTCTCCACACTGGACGCCTTGCAAGTAATCGAAGCTGCTCAGCTAGCAGGAGTCGGCCATGTTGCCATAATCTATGATGGGAACCCAGCCAGCGCATCAACTTACAATGTGCTAGATGGATTCAAAACATTCTTTAACAACCTGTTCTCACAATCTCAGCTTCCTGTACCCGAGTTCTTGCAGAAAGTGATTGAAACAGATGTTAGCTATACTTTTATAAAGACAAGTTTGACAGAAGACTTTTCACCAGAGAGTTCTTATAATGTTGTTGTGTCAGCTGAAGGAAGCACTGGTACAGACGACTTCAAAGTAATGTAATGTATGCAATTAATTTTCTGTTTCATTGTAGTATTTATTTTTCGTATTGATCTTTCCTTTATGTTACAAAGGCTTTATTTTTTGGATTTCACATTGTTAGGTAGCCAAGTCCCAGATAGCGTCCGTGGTGGCAAACGTTTTCTCAAATACATCGGTGGCAGAAAATAAGGTAAATGTCTGAGAAGATTCGAATTTGGTTATTATAGAATCATGGGTATGGTCTTTACTCCCAACGTTTTTTAAAGAAAACATCTCAATGACTCCTCTTTAATGTCCTCAGTTCCTTCACACAACACACAAATTCTTTCATGGTAAGGTGATAAATAGGCTCGAAGCAGAACTTTCCATCTCTCATTTTATGAAATGCTACTGTACCCTTACTGATTACCGAATAACTTGCAAATTGCTGTTGCTGCACGTATTCGGTATCAGGTTGTGGAAGTTTTCACTAATCCATCGGCACCATCAAAACCTGTGGACGAGCTTTTCAGGTAATTGGGGTTTGAATTTTTATTTCAACCTGGTCTTTTTTTTTTGTGAAAACAAAACTGGCTAATTTGTGCGAGTGATAATTGCATCCAGTGCCATTCCTGAAGATGGAAGAAGAAAGGTCTATGCAGAAGCTCTTGCAAAGGCAAAAGCAGAGGAAGAGACAAGGGTAACTGCTGAGAAAGCATCCGAGGCAGCCAAAAAGCTGGAAGATGAAGTGAAAAAGCTTTCAAAGCAAGGAGCTAAAGCTGCTAGTCTAGCTGAAGAAGCCCAGGGGAAGGCAGAGGCTGCAGGGGCGCCAGTGGAAAACTTCTTGAGTAAAGCAACAGAAGCTGGTTCAGGGTTCTCTTGGGAAAAACTCAGCTCCCAGATATCAACTGCGGTTCAAACGACTACTGAAAATACAAAAGTGCAGCTCGCAACCGTCAGGGGACAAGCCAAGGCTCGTTCTTTGCCGGTCCAGAAAGCTGTAGCTAAACAGCCTTCACCCAAACCTCGTGCTTTGAAACCAAAGGAGGAGCCAAAGCCGAAGGCTAAAGAGACAGAGCCGAAGACAGAGGTGCGGAAGGTGTTTGGTGGCCTTTTCCGGCAAGAAACCATTTACATCGATGATGATTGAGGCAATTAATTTCGTTGCAACCATCTTATCTTTCAGGCTAGTTTGATATGTAGATGTGGTTTAAAGCTTGTAGTGCTGTTGAACGTGAGTCTAAGCCTATCATGTACACCGTTTTAAAGCTTTCAGATCATTTTCCATATGACTAAGAACATGTCTTCAATCTGGAAAAGGCTCCAATCCAAATATTTCCGATTCTCTCCTTGGTTCTTCATGCTCTAGAGCAATATGAACATGAAAGCAGATGCAAAGGATGCATGCAGTTTACAAATTAGAGTCCATCAGACGTTGGAGAATTTGCTACAAGGTACAAGATAAAAAAAAATTGGACCGGGTTAACAAATATGGAAGAATATAACGGGAAAAAATATTAATTTCACAAAAAGATCTAAAATAAAAAATAATAATTAAAAAAATGAGGACAAAAATTAAAATAAAAAATAAATTAAAGGCTAATAAATTTTATGATTGTAGGATTTAATTGAAAACAAAAATAACTCAAGAAAAAAGAAAAATAAATAAAAGAAAGAAAGAGGAAAATTTTTTTAAAAAATAACACACTGTAAACCTGAATTGATAGGTGAGATCAAAAACCAATAAATTTTTTATAAAAAGATTAAGGACAAAAAAGAAATCCAAAGAATAAAAACCAAATAAACAAAGAAATACATGAAAAATTGAAATTGAAGGACTAATAAAAGGGATAACACTTATCCAAAAGGACAATGAACAAAAATTTTCAATGAAAGGGTTAAATTGAAGAGAAAAATAACTAATATACTAAGATGTATTATTCCAAGGTCATTTTGATTATTATTACTATTATTATCATAATAATTATTATTATTATTAAGATCATTACCATAATTATTGTTACCACTACCATTATTATTATTATTATTATTGCTCATCTTACTACTACCATTACTGAAATAACAAAAATCATAAACTTATTTTGAAGGATAAAATTATTAATATTATTATTATTACTATTATTATCACTATTATCATCATCATCATTACCACCACCATTATTACAATCATTATTATTTTGATTATTATCACGGTTATTACTATCATCAGCACTATTAAAATCATAATAAACTATTATCATTGTCACTATTTATTTCACTATTAATAACATTATTACTTTTATTATTAGTATTATCATCATTATTATTACTAATGGTACTATATCATCATCATCATTATTTATTATGACTATAACTACTATCATTACCATTATCATCACCAACACCATCACCATCACCATCACCATCATCATCATCATTATTATCGTTACAATTACTACTACTACTACTACTATTATTGTTGTTGTTGTTGTTGTTGTTGTTGTTGAAAACACAAAAGTTACAAATTTGATTTGAAGGATAAAATCAAAAACCATAAAGATTTTGACAAAAAAAAAAACCAAGAAATCATAAGAAGAATGACTAAATCGAAATTTTTTTTTTATTTTTATTGTAAAAAAAAATTGAATTTATTTGAAGAATAAAATTAAAAGAATAAAAAATTTGAAAAAAAAATGAACAAATTAAAAAATAAAAAGTAAAAGAACCAAACCAAAAGGTATATATACAAATTAGAATTAAATAATTAAATTGAAAAATAATAAAACTTTAGCAAAATAGAAAATAAAAATAAAAATAATTAAAATTAAAAAAACAGAATATAAAAAATCAATAAAAATAAAGATCAAAGTGCAACTCTCAAAAAATAATAAAAAAAAATCATCAGCAATAAATCAAATATTTTTTCATGACTATCGTCATTCATAAAGAAAAATAACACGACGAAAAACAAAATAAGACAACAAACAAAAATTTTCAACTACCGGAAGAAGCGCCCAAAATGCATGGCGCCTCGCCGCCTCCTACATGTGCCGCTTTTCTAATAAAAAATATTAATTAAATATTAAATAATATTATCACCCTTTACCAACACACAACAGTTAAACTATTAATTAAATGTTGCCCCTGGGATACTGTGAACACAATAATTTCGTCAATGAATTAATATATATATATATATAACTTCATACATTTTCAAAATATTTTTTATTTTAAAATATATTAAAATAATATATTTTTTATTTTTTAAAATTTATTTTTAATATCAACACATCAAAACAATAAAAAAATAATAATTTAAAACTAAAAAGATAATCAATTGTTTTAAAAATATAATTAAACAACAATATCAAACACCACCCTAAATTAAAAAGGAAAGACAACGACAACAACTATGTTCATAACGAAAACACAAAGGGCTGATTATGTTATTGGTCAAAGATTCAACTATTTGTCAAGAAAATTAAGTTCTACGCCAACACCCAGCTGCTTTGCTTCCTGTCTGTCACCTGCATGTCTCCATCGTCTCCGGCCGTCCCTCCTCGGCGAGCAACAACAGCTCAAAATTTCTTGCCGTTCGGTCGACCTGTCTTTCCATTAATCAACTCTCATCGGTCAGCAAGGGCATAATTTCAAGAGTGCACCATTTTGTTAGCATTTTTGCATTTTGTTCTCTAACTTTTTTCTAACATTCAAGACATTTTAGTAGATATACTAGCATAATACCGTCACCTTACCAAATCTACTACTCGACATTCTAATTAATTTTAAAAACTTAATGAAATAAAAATAATCAATATTAATTAATTGTGCTGAATTTTTAATTGAATGTGCAATTTCTAGTATTTAATATCATGTGATTCTATTCTCGAGTTTAAATATATATATATATATATAAATATGTTTGAAAAAAAGATAATAATCAATTACAACGAAATGATGCTCAAACAGTATATTAGAGTTTGTTTGGAAATGTGGTTGCGGTTGTTTTTTAAAATATTTTTCATTCCAAAATGCATCATGTTTTTTAATTTTTAAAAAATTATTTTTGAGATTAACGAATCATCAAAACGATCCAAAACATAAAAAATATTAATTTTTAACAAAAAAATTGAATTTTTTTGGAAATATAGGTTGACCCGCGTTTCTAAATTGTCTTTTAATATTTGTTATTATTAATTATTTCACATCAAAGTAATTTTAAGCATTAATATTTTTTAACACGCATGATTGTTTTAAAGTGAGATATAATCAGTTAAGATTAATATTATAAACTAAAAGATGATAAATTATTAATTATCAAATCCTTGATATTGAGATAAGCTAATCCATGGATAGTGCTTCTATTATTTTTAAAGAAACAAATCTTTGTTTTTTTAGTGTTACTATTATTAATTTTTTAAGATTAATTATTAATTATCAAATTAACCTCTATATATTATTGTCAAAACAATTGGCAAGTCATTAATTTCTCATAAGGTTGCATGAAGAATAATTATTGTTTACACTAATGATTATTATTTATATTAATCTTGAAAAATAATAAAAAGACTCAAAATTCATTATTATTTATATTAACATGGTGTCAAAATTGCAGCACCATTGTTGCTGGAATTTTGACACCACTGTTTATAATTTACGGCGGTCGTTCGTCGTAAAAAATATAGGACCGTTGTTTTTGCCCCTCACATCTATTTTCGATATGATTTTCATCTAAAATTAAGTATGTAAGAACCTATTTTAAACCTCAAGAAATTTCAATTCCACCCTTGGAATCCAAAAAATCAAACCCCCTCTCTTTCCTACAAGCTTTTCTCTCTTCTTTTATATTAAATTCAAGGACCTGGCTTGTTATAACACAAATGAAGTTTAGGAGCTGTTTAATAAAAACCTAGAGCTTCAGGGATCAAAGTAATAAAAAAAAACATAAAAGTTCTAAAATAATCACTTAAGATTTTCAGGAAAACAACATTTCAAGCCAAGAAAGCCTAGAACAATGTCTTTTTTGTACAGTATAAAATGCTTTGTAGTGAGAAAGAATTCCGAAAAGAGTAATGCAAAATATTAAGAAAAAATAATAAGAGGTTGTTTTCAAACATATACGTGAACGTCCACAAGATTAGTACTGGGATCCAATATCTTTGGATCCTACATGAAAATCACGATCAAATGATTCACGATCTGTTTGGTGCTTCTTTTTTCCTTGTTATTTAGCATTTTTCCTTTGAGAATTATAGATTTTAAAGTATAGATGAACCCTTTAACTAGGGAAATGTCTGCTTATAGTGGCTGAAATATAGAAGCTCGGAGTATTTGCTCAACCAGGCATGCATATAACTATATAAGCAAACATACCAGGCAAGCATGCATGAATTCTAGAAACTTTGGAAACTGCTAGTAATTGCACCTTGCTACACCAAAATGTCTCATATTTTTCCAGCCTTTATAATATTATGCTTACGCCAATGAACTCTTTTTTGGTGAGATGGGATTTTTCTTCTTTTGGGATCAATATATAAGAGCTGCATAAACTATAGTCTTCGCGTATTCGAAGTACTTTTTTTGCAAGACGTAGAAAATGCATGTTCTCGATCCCTTCTATAAATATTGGTGCCTTTTCTCAAAAAAGAAAAAAAAGCAGTAAAAAGGGTGCATGTATATCTTGTTCGTGCACTAATTAAATGCTGATAAGAAAAGGAACAAAGAAAAGAACAGCTGACTAATTTAGGACCAAACCCGTCTAAGATTATTCTCTTTTGAGTGTTCAGAGATTCAGAACATGTTATATATATATATATATATAATGAGATGGATATATAGGAATATGGTTTGATAGCCTTCGACCCCATCCTCGTGTAACATGGAGCTAGCACAATATAGAAAGAGGGGATCGATCTTGTGAATTTTTGAATGTTTTAGATATAAAGAAACTACGTCTAATCGATCTAGAGAAGAAGCGCCGGCCAGGATGTCATTGCCGATGAACCTAAATCAATCAAGTTCCTCATTCTTGACGTTGTTGCTGATCATATGCATGCGCGCACTGGCCGGAGTGGAAAATTATTTTTTCCACGTGCTAGAAAGAAGCTTCCCGGAAATACTGGCCGCCTAACTTGATTGATTATAGTGAGAAAACAATCTAGCTAGGGTTATTAAACTTACTGGGTCATTAATTCCATTTCAACCCTAATTTAAACTACACAATATAAGGCTATGTTACATTTCCTTGACTTGAAGTTTTATATGATATGATGATCAACTAATCGCAAAAGGGAACTTTAATATGTTTTTTACCAAGTGCAATTCACTGAAAATTAAGAACTATATTATTTATGGATTATATAACATTCAATAATATAGAGCAGCTTCTAAATAAAACTTGAGAAACTGTCCTTGTAATAAATTATATCCCACGATAAAACACAAACCGTAAACCATCAAACCATGTTCGAACAAGAAGATACAGTGCAAAGCAAAGATACGTACCGTGTATTTTGCTCTGAGTACCACCATAAGGAACCCTAAAATTAAAAAAATTGAATAAAGACAGTATAATATATATAAGATATTCAATCTCAAAAGAACTTTTTGGTACCCGGTGATGATTCCTGCGGCTCAGGCCATAGTCTAAGCTCAAGGTCTATCTCTGAGCTTGACGACAAATCACTCTTCTTGCTGATACCATGAACTTGACTGCTTGGGTTCTGATGATCTTCAGTACTGGATGAATTTTGGACAAAAAATCCTAGTTTCTGGATTTCTCCAACTTGGGTTTTGTCCCTTTTAGTGTCATCAAGATCACTTCCAGCAGCTTTATCAACAGTAAAAGGCCACTTGATCGAGCTCTCATCTCTTCCGGATTCCATTAGGCTAGTAACAGCTGGAGAAAACGAGGGATTTATCTTTGGGATATCCAAAGATTGTTGAGTTTCACTTGAGGAGTGCTTGAGCTTGGCTTTGTCTTTTCGATGAATATTCATGTGGCCTCCTAGTGCTTGTGCATTAGAGAAACCTCTCTTGCAGAAGGTGCACTCATAGGACCTCGCTTGGCCTGTACCTTGCTCTTGTTCATGATCTAAGGTCACCTGATCTGGATTTTCCTGGCTGGGTTGATCATCAGTATCCATCATCCAGAAATAATCTTGCTGAGAGAGGGAGAGAATCGTCAACTGACTGGTTTTTAGTGTATATAGTCTATGTGTTGAGGGGGATTACAAGGACCCTTCCTTCTAGTCTTCTAGATAAAAAAAAAAAAAAAAATGATTTGAGAATTACTGTAAAGGACAAAGGTGATGTTACAAAAATTGATGTATATATATATCTTATTTCTAAATGAGAAGGTGTTTTTTTTCAACCATAAAATTTTTTAAATACTATTTTGAAAAGTACCTTTTCAATTAACATATGTGTTTTATATATATATATATATCTTATTTCTAAATGAGAAGGTGTTTTTTTTCAACCATAAAATTTTTTAAATACTATTTTGAAAAGTACCTTTTCAAATAACATATGTGTTTTATATATATATAAACACCTTCTCAAAACACATATGTTAATTGAAAAGGTGTATATATATATATATATATATATATATATAATATATATATATATATATATATATATATATATATTAAAAAAAAACCCTTTTAATGTTTACTTAATAAACATATATTTAACTTTTAATAAATATAAATTAATTTCATTTTTTTAATAAGATACACATTTCATTAATATTCCATAATTTCTAATAAAAAAATATATTTTAGTTAGGATTTCTTCACCAAATAAATAATATATGTTTTTAAACAACTTTGTTAGGATTTCTTCACCAAATAAATAATTGTTTGATTTTTAATAAATAAGAATTAGTTTCAATATTAATTTGGCCTGTGTTGTGAGTACTATATTGTGTTGTGCTCCGTTATGAGATTAAGCATAAAATTGTATGATGTTATATATGTGAATAAAAACGTTCAGCCGTTTGGTAATCTGTTATTGTATTGTTTAAGCTAAAAATACTATTAAACACATAACTTAAAGATTTCATTAAAGAATTAAAATAAATCACTTGAAGACATAAAAATTACTTTTTTAATTAAATCAAAAGTGAGAAGTAGTATAAGTTAAAACATAAATAATCAAACCATAATATAATTTTTTTAATCACTATTTTTTTACTTAAATATTTTGATAGTGAAATTTCAAAATCATACCTTGAACCATAGTTTTTAAATCTAGTTCTTGGTGTTAATCAAGTCATCCAGTCGTCTAGGTTATTTTAAAAAAAGAAAATAAAAAATTATTATTTTAGTAAAAATAAAAAAAATTTAATAAGTTGCAATTGAGTATTGTTATATCAATCGGTTATAAAGTTACATTGAATTTTTTTCTTTCCTGTTTTTTTTTACAAGATTTAATTTTATTACCAGATCAATCTAGCGGCGGGGATGAATTTCAAAACCATGGCTTGAGCATTACACGAAAAGTTTTACTTTCTCTATCAATCTTTCTTTCGGAAACGTTAATTTTTACTTTTTTATATAATTAAGGTACCATCGGAATGTCATCAAGGCGTAGATTGTGTCCTTTCCCGCATACACTTTTCTTTTCAAATTTGAAGCAAATAAGTTAATAGTTTTATGTGGTGTCTCAGTTCCATCTTAAAGTTTAATTGTTTTATACCAACCACTATTCTAAAAATCTGGTGAGTTAAGTAGTCTTGATCTGGTTAATCTGGGATTAAGATAAATCCAGGTTTTTTAAAAAAAAATAAAAAATTTAAATGATCAATGAAAAATTTAGATGGATTCACAATCCAAATTAAACCAATAAAACTTGATCAATCTATTCATTTTTTTTAAAAAAAAATTATAAAACAATGTTATTTTAATCTATTTATTAAAAAATAAATTGAAGGGTTAACTCTTTTGATATGGGTATTGTTTTGAGTTGAACCCAAGGTCTTTTACTTTATTGTTCAATTTCCCCTCCACATTCTAGTCCATAATGGCAACAGGAAATATGTGAAAACTTTAATTCCTAAAGTTTATTATAAAAATATCTCAAAATTAATATCATTCATAAATATATATATATATATATATATTAAAAACATAGTAAAAATTAATAAATCGATCTAAATTAATAGTAATCAATAAAAAAAAACGTGATAAACGCGAACGTGCTAGTTTCTTAGTTTGAGATTATAGATCAACTTCATATATAATAAATGGAAATATAGTGAGATATTCTATAAACTATAAAATTGAAATTTACTTATATTTCTCCGTTATTGTTACAGATGGATTGGACGCAAACATTGGACAGTGCTACTGGGAGGGATTAGAACATACAATGAAAGTTTAGGAAGATTAATTGACACAAACCAAGTTTTTTAGATGAAATCGAGACACTCCATAAACCTGGAGAATGGATAATAAATTAAGATTTTCTCACACACACACACACAAATCCATCGTTTCTCATAGATGAATTGGCTTTATCCAAGAAGAAAAGTTGTCATTCTCTTGATTATATAATTCAGTTTGGTGCACTAATTTATTAATCAATGACATGACTGAGAAATTATTTTCGTTGTCCATTTTAGAGAGCTCGAATATGTGTGTGTTAAATATGTGTGTGTTAAAGAAAGGGTGTCCAGATCAGTTTATATATACCTCGACTAATCTCATGAGTTCTGAATTTAACAATAATATAATCTTGAATAACCCTCTTTGTGATTTTTATAAAATAAATTTAAAATCTAATAGATTCACTAATTAAATTGAATATTTATCTTTGTGGGAGGTGGAGAGAGATCCAATTGAGATCAAATCATCTGGCCGTGGAAGTGCCCTTTACTTGGTTTAGCCGTCGTCAGTCAATCAAAGCCGGAACTAATGGAGGTTTTCTCCGAGGCAAGCTCTTGTTGTCTGCCATTTATGGGCACCGATTGTGTGCCAAGTGGAAGGAGCTCGAGAGGGGCCCGGAGAGGATTCCATTCTATGATAACAATAAACTACCAAAAAAGAAATCGTAAAAAGCAATATAATATTATTTATTCTTAGAGGTGACTTACTGGCAATATGAAATGTTACCTAGCTATCTCCTTCAGTGCTTAATTGTAAACTATATAATATTGATAGACATTGCTGGGGCTGACCATTTTCTACTCTGTAAATGCCCTGTTAATTAATATTGAGTTGGAACAAAATTAAAGAGGTGATTTGGGATGCTACTACTCTCAGTCATGATGTAGTTAATTTGCATGGTAACGCTATTGTTGTCTTTACTTCATAGTAGAGGGTATTTAATACTATAATTATGATTATTTTTTAAAGTATTTTTTAATTAAAATAATATTATTTTTTAATTTTTTAAATACAGCCATTTTATCTACAAGTGCTTAGCCAAGGCTTCATCGAAACTGATAGGATTGAACTGCATGGGGATGAGAATATCCGCACAATGAGCCCAAAAATACACATTAAAAATACTTAATGGGTATTGAGACGGGTGAGAGTAAAAGAAATACATGTCCGCTAATATAATTTTCGGGCATGGATACCCACTTTAATTATGCCCTACTAATTAATTAATACCTGTTAAAATAAACATGCAGGAACTTGTAATTTTGAGGACTGAAATTACATTTTTAAATTGCAGGGATTAAAATAAGTTTTTTTGACAACTCATATTTTAGCGGGTATTAAACATGTGGGTAAACCTGCTTGGGGTTGGGTACGAGTTTAGAAGGTAATTTCTTAGTAGATTTCAACTGCCAGATTAATTTTTTTTAACATTAAAAAACATTTCAACACTAATATTTTTTAAAAAAAATAAGAGAAATCTAAGATTTAGGTGTTGGAAGAGAGTATCTGCACTATTAGAGCAGTAACTAGAAAAGCAAACAACACTGTAGAGTAATCATACCATATTTATATATAATCAATTAATTAAATTAAATTTTAAAAAAAGATTTTTTAAAAAAAAAAAGTCTAAATTCAACATTGGAGAAAAAAAATGAATCGTGGATATTAGAAGGTTGTGAATTTTTGTGTTCTTTTACTTGCTTGCATGACAATGTTTAGAAGTTACATAGCTAGTTTCCCATGCGCTGCTGTCAGTCTTTTAAAAATAAATTAATTAAATTCTATAATAATTAAAATAAATATTGGCAAGAAATTCAACCATTTAAATTCCAGAGAAACAGTGTGTTTCTTCCATCAAAACTCCCCATTTTTATTTATGTATTTCTTCTTCTTTTATATCAAAATATCTTTTTTAATCGACAGTATAATTTCTTGAATAAAAACAAAAAATTAAGATGATTAAAATAAATATTCCTAAGAATTTCAATGGTTTAAGTCGAGGAGAAAGAAATGTATTCCATAAACTCTCATTCCTTATTTAAGCAATTTTTTTTTATTATAAGGAAAGCATGTCTTTTTTTTATTAGAAGCATAGTTTTTTTATATAAAAAAATTGTCATGATCTAAAAGTAAATTTCAATTAAAAAAATACCCTTATAAAATTAGCATGATTGTATGAAAAAAAATAAAAGAATAACTAATTTAAAAAAATTATATAAAAAATCATAATAAAAATATATATTTTATTCTCATTAAATATTCATGAGTTTTTTTTTTTAAAAAAAAGAAGCTATATATATTAGATTCATAGATAATTATTCATAATAAATTATTAATATAACCATAACAATTGTTTATAATTATTCATATTAGGTTGATATTAATTTTATTCTCTTATTAAAAAATATCCCAGGAAAATGTCCACTACATTAAAAAAAAAAAAGAAAAAGAGAACATGCAGGAAAAAGGCCATTTGACAGCTTAGTATAAAAATAAAAACAAGAATTATATAACTATTTTATTTAAAAGCTTAAATTTAAACCTATGACTATTTAATTAGTAAAATTTTGATATTTTATTAAAGAGCTATTTCACATAAAAATTTAAATTATTATATAAGATTTTAAAATATAATTTATATAATTTTATAATAAATCGCTTTAGTGGGTTCCATCAGCTAGTTTATTCTTAACTATGTCTATGATCAGGTCACGCCATATCAGCATCTTGAGTGACCTCCACCTTTATTGATGGGTGGATCTATTTGCCTTCCCTTTGCCAAGTCTTCCTCAACATCCCTCAAAGCCGTGAAAAATAACGAAAACAGAATTCTAAATAATCAACTGTTCAACTGTTTTATTAAAAAAAAATTGTTGTCCAAATCAAAACAAATAAAAAATTCAACGAACCAATAAATTTTCAAGTGAACACTGCGATTAATAGTAAAATATATGAATAGTGGTAGCACAGTATTTTACCATCCTTTCGTTTTGTTGTTATAATTTTGTGGCTACAATCACTAAAAAATATAGCAAGTAAAATTGATCATTTATTTAATTTTAGAATGGTCTGCTGATAAGTGAAAAATATACATATAATTTTATTTCTTTTATATTATGTTTTTTAATATGTTTTAAGTATATTAGAAGTTATATTGAGTTTGACATACTTAAAAAACTTTGTGAATTAATTGTTAAAATATAAAAAATTATGCATTTTATATTTCAGATCTTATTTCATGTGACAGGTTTTTTTATCAATTTAAAGTTCCTGAATATAAACATGGACTGAATGTAAGTTGAAGTGTGCATAACAATCTTTCCAGTAAGGTATTATGGAAAAAAAAAAAATTGAGTCCGTGTGGACCTCTAAATAAATATGCAAAAATCAAGTCAAAATCTTAATTGCATTAGAATTCTCTATTTTCACAATTAACAATTAAACATGCATATTTTAAGGTTTAGATCTCAAAATCAAGCGAATCAAAAGCCAAAATTTATCTATATATCAGGGCTACAATTTTTATGAGGATTGCAAGTTAGATAAAATCATTTTCAAGATAGAAAATCCTAATGTAACCTAGACGACGGGGTTTATCTCTTCATTTGATGGGAAACTAACAATGAGAGTCTTATCATTAAGAAGAAATTTAATGGGATTGGATAGATTTTCTCTACAACATGTAACCTCCTAATCGTTAGCCATGTAATGTTATTATAATTTATTAAATTTTTATGAGCAACTAATTCTTAAGTTTGGTTTAAGGGGAATAAATTTCATCTTCATTAGCAGTTTTGAGAAGTAACATTGTTATTATAATTCTTCTATATTTAAGTACTTATTTATCCTTATTTTGAAATTATACTATTGATTTATGTTCATGCTTATTGAATTGTTTTGAGATGATAGATATGCTTTTATTTTATTTTTATTTGTAATTGTTATTAAGGAATAGAATAAGAAGTAAATGAATTAACTTGATTGCTGAAATTATCACTTTAATTTATTAGGGAAGAATAAGTTAAGTTAAATTGCTCTAGCATTTGAATGGTTGTATACAATAAATTTTGCAGACTTTATTCTTAAAGCTACTATCAAGTGAATAAAAATTATTTTTAATATTAAACTTGGAGTAGGAAATTGATTAGAAAACTTTGTCTAATTAAACTATTCGTAATCTTCTCGATTCCATTTAGCTTTAAGGGATATCGAATTTATTTGCTTAACTTGTAAGGATATTTATTTTACTTAGATGAGCAATAGGTTTTTAAGAATGGATGTCTAGATTCTTGAACTGAATTATAAACATATTGATTTATCATTTTTATTTTCAAAATTATTTTTCCTTTATTTTGTATTCAAATCACCCCCATCGTTTTTTTTTATTTCAATATCTTGTACAAAGATTAAATGAAATTTCTTTTGTGTTCGACCTAATCTTCATGATTATATTATAAAATTATTTTGTTTGTAATAATAAAATTAAAATTATATTTTGAAGGTTCCGACGATCAATCATTTATGATGCCATAGGTGATAATATACAATTGAAAGAGAACACAGAATCTAAGAACAACACAAAACAAAATTTATGAGGACAAAATTAAAATAAAATAGAGTTTGTTGACCAAGTTGAAACATAACAAATATTTAAGAGACCAAGTAAAGGAAATTTGCCAAGTAAACAGAACTTGTAAAAACAAAATTGAAAGAAAATAAAGTATGTCGACCAAGTCAAAACAAATAAAAAAATTTGAGGAACCAAGTAAAGGAAATTTACCTAGTATTTCACCGTACCCCCTTTTAGCATCATTGTTATTGTTAATTTAATATATTATAAAGATTTTTATTATTATTATCAACATATATCAAAGATCCTTGGAAGGTAGGAGGCCTACTCAAGATTATTTTGCAGATGAATTGATGGTGACTCGTTGCCCATGAAGCATTATTGCCTAATCTTCGAGAACATGAATATCTATGCAAATCAAATTAAAGTAGTGTTTGTTTTTATGATTTAATTTGTTTTTCAAAATCTTTTTATTAATTAATATTTTTATATAATTTTTACTTGTTATGATACGATAATATCATAAATTAGAAAATATTTTTTAAAAAATATAATACAGAGTTATCAAGTAAACACCAAGAACATGAATCCAGAGACGGGATTTGTAAAGTCGTTAACAAGTCATGGATAAACGGACTCCTTGATAATGACCTTTGTAGGGCATATCTGATTTAGACAATGACGGGAAAGAAAGCTAGCTGTTAGCATGCCAGCACTGACCCTCGCCCACATAAGAACACACACATTCATGAACGCTTCCATGTTACGGCAGATACAACCTTTTAACCGGTTGATGTGAGAACCTGCCGGAACGCTCCGCCCTGCCACGCAGAAGACCAGCCAGAAACCTGCCGGAACCCAACCATTTATCAAACCCAAGAGTTAGCCGCCACGTAACCAGCTTCCCGTATTTTCAAACGTCATACTGTTTCACCAAACCATCCACGACTCCCTGCTCCTCTCGAAACGTGTCCCTCTCCTTTACTCTCGCTTCCTATTTCATCTCGCTGCCAACGAACCCCCCCTTTTTACACCGTCCATGGTTTCACCCCACGTGTCCTGCTTTGACGTATTCTGATTTTGGAGCTCCGTATACGTTTTTTGGAAAAAGAGTAGTGCAGTACAGTGATTGGTTCGGTGGTGTTTCAATTCCAAGGCGAGGAAGACGACTCCCTAAAGACTAACCTAACCAAGCGTTATTCCCCGTAGGTGAGAATTTTTCTAAAAGGTAACCATGGTTCGGTCAGTGCCTTTGTTTTGCATTATTTTATGATAACACGTGTCACGTGGACCTGTAACTTTGCCCTCCTGTCATTTTCATGCACCGGAAATCTGTATATAGTACACGTATAAGTTATGATAGTTTTTTTTTTTTAATGGTTACAGTGGATTTTTTTTATTGGAAATATTTGTTTTTAATAGTAAATACATCAAAATAAAAATAAAATTAATAAAAAAAACAAAAAGGTTCTCAAAAGCATTTATTAAATACAAAAGTAAACACCCTCTGCAACTGTTTGCCAGCCAGATTTCACACGTGGAATCATCACTATGGCTTCAGTTTTGTTCACTTGTGGCCCCCACTCACCGTGCTGTCTTCTCTGACAGCTCACACGTTGTCCACCTCACTTCACTCCACGTATAAGGAAAAATCTACTTTGGGTGATTTGATGCAACCTACCCGAAATCATGGGACCAAACTCTAATAAATGTTAATTTTGTGGGGACGAATTGATATCATATGGATTTTCGGGTAACAGGTTACGTTTCATTAGTGTGTTAAAAAAAAAATGACTAAAAAAAGAATGTGATTATTGAGAAATAAAGATTAAAATATAAAATAAATTTTATTTTATTATAATTTTTAAAAATATTTTTAAATTAAAAACTGTGAAAATCATGTTTTTTTTTGTTTTTTTATTCTGGTAAAGTAATCAAGCGTTATTTTATAAAAATAGATGATAATTCTTTGCTTAGATAAAATAACAAGAATGAAAATGCTTTAATAATTTTGGGTATTTGATGGCTATCTTAAAAGGAGTTTGGTTTAATTTTTTAAAATTATAATTTATTTAATTACTATATATTAAAAAAATTATTTATATTGTATAATTATATATTCACATTTAAAATTAATTGTTAAATATTAAAAAAAAGGAATGAAAACTCATTATCTAAAAAAACAACATAAATTTCCATCAAAAAAATCTTTAAGGATAGCATCTTCATGAAAGTTTGTTGTGTTTTAAATATTGTTTTTAACGTTGTTTTTAAAAAATATTTTAAGAATATTTTATTAAGTTTATATAAAAAATAATTCTTAAAAAATAAAAAAATATTATTTTAATATGTGTTTTTTTTAAAAGCCCTGTAATTTTGTGCCGTATAGAGGTTTTCACAATAACACGTGGCAGGGGTGAGAGACTTTAATGTTCAGATGTTCTAGAAAAGCGTCATCGACTGGGACATAAGGGTCCCAAAATGTCAACGTCAAACAACTGATACGTAATGCAATTTGATTGGTCCAGAAGAGCAGGAAGGAATAGAATTGGAATTTTAAAACTCATTTTCTTCAATCTAGTACTCTACGATGTAGACACGTGTTGCCAAAACCCAAGGGATCTAAAAATCAAAACTTGAGAATTTGAAGTTAGAAAAAACCTAAAAGGAGGCGAACAAGGACCACATGCGTGTCAGGAAAGCAAGTACCAATTACAGTCGTGTTTAGACATTACTGGGCCACGTAACTTGACACTTTGTACACGTTTTTGATTTTGACGTTCGAGAGGTCAGGATCCAACGGTCGATATGTGTTTGATAATTTGATTTAGGCAAAATAGAACTACGTCACGCCACGCCTCGCCCCACCCCAAATACTAGGGTCCGCCCGTACGGTGACGGGCAGGCTACCCGGGCTACCATGCTAAAGCAAAAAGGAAAGAGAGAAAGAGAGCTGGCAGGCCTGTGATTTTGAAGCTCTCGCTTAAGCGCTCGAGCGCTCTCTTTTCATGATTTCTCTCCATTCTCAATTCTCCAACCCCACATAAGCTACTTAACTAAGAGTAGGGTAGACGATTTTGTGGGAGAAGGGGTGATAATTTAGTGTTTAAATGGCTGATATTTGCTGTGGAGTAGCGAGGGAGAACGAGGCATCGTCGACGCCATGTGAGCCAACTTCAAGAGCAGCTAGGCGTAGAAGAATGGAGATCAGACGGTTCAAATTTGTTCCAGGAATGGCCTCAACAGAAACTGAAGCTGATGACATAGGCGCTCATAAAAAGCAGAAACTACAACTTAGCAAGAGTGTTAGTAGTCAATTTTCTCGTGACTGCCAAAACGCAGTAGAGAATTGTTTTTCTGATCATCGCAGTACAGATGAGAAAAAACTGTTGGAGAATGGAAAATCATCAGAACTTAAAATTTCAAGGCAGCGCTCTTTGAATCTAACTTTAAGTCCCTCCATTTTATCAACACCTTCAATTGATCCTCCGAATCTGTTTCCAAAATTTGGGGTGGCTTCAATTTGTGGAAGGAGAAGAGACATGGAAGATGCAGTAGCAATTCATCCCTCTTTCTGTCGCAAAGACCATGAAAGCACGACCGAGTTACACTATTTCGGTGTCTATGATGGACACGGTTGTTCTCATGTACGGTTTCCACGATGAAAGAGCAACAATTATTTTTTAAAAAGAAAAATATTTTTTGACACGGAAATGAAATGTGAAACTCATTTGAATTTCGTCTTTGTATAGGTGGCAGTAAAGTGTAAGGAGAGAATGCATGAGCTGGTGAAAGAGGAGGTGGGGAGCAAGGAGGAGTGGAAAAGCGCAATGGAAAGAAGCTTTCGGCGGATGGACAAGGAAGTGATAGCGTGGAATCAAGGGATGGAGATTAGGGCGAATTGCAGGTGTGAAATGCGAACTCCAGAATGCGATGCTGTTGGATCTACTGCTGTTGTCGCCGTTGTAACTCCTGATAAAATCATTGTCGCTAACTGTGGCGATTCACGAGCTGTCTTGTGTCGTAATGGCAAACCTCTCCCTCTTTCTTCTGATCACAAGGTCTGTCCATCAATATCCACTTTCCTTTATTATTATTATTATTATTATTATTATTCTATGCCACTTTCTTTACTTTTTTGGCAACTTTTGCTGCTTAAAAACTCCCTGGTCTCCACGTTGTTCGTGCCAACAGCCTGACCGTCCAGACGAGCTTAACCGGATCCAGAACGCGGGTGGCCGGGTCATCTACTGGGACGGGCCAAGGATTCTTGGAGTTCTTGCCATGTCAAGAGCCATAGGTAAAATATATTACAAACACCCAATTACCCAGTTAAAATCCTAAACCATGTACTGGATCTGACATTACCTTACCATAATGAACCGATTAACAGGTGATAACTATCTAAAACCATACGTCAGCTGCGAACCAGAGGTAACAATAATGGATCGAACGGCAGAGGATGATTGTTTAATACTGGCAAGCGATGGTCTTTGGGACGTGGTGTCCAACGAGACAGCATGTGGGGTGGCTCGTATGTGTTTGAGGGCGAAAGAACACGCGCCGCCTCCATGTCCACCTAGGTTGGTGGAGAACAATGAGGTTTTGGGGACAACCAGCAGCAGCAGCGGGAGTGGTGAAATGTCGGACAAGGCGTGCTCTGATGCCTCCATGTTGCTGACGAAGCTGGCGCTGGCCAGGCACAGTACTGACAATGTGAGCGTGGTCGTGGTGGATTTAAGGAAAGACACGTAGCCAAGCAACCCGATATTTGTTCTTATCATCTATCCTTTTATTATTCATTTTTCTAAATGTTTTCCGATGGTTGAGTGATAAGGTAAGGGGAAAAAAAATGATGGGTGGGTTTGTATTTCCTCTGTAAGGAGGAGAATGGGAATAGAAAAATAGCAACTGATCAAAGAAAATCAGGAGACCAGCTGTATTTGTTGGGTTTTTTTTTCATTTATTTATTTTAAATGAAATCATCTTTTTTGCCAAAATTGGGATGCTAGCCTGCATCCCCTATAATTAATGTCTAGTCCTACGTATTTTATATGTTTGTCCGAATATTTCCTCTTGTCCGGAGCATTTTGAGAGTGTGATTGCAACATGATAAAAAACTTGCTCAAATTGAACACTTAAATGTGAAGTTAAGAGATTCCTGGTTAAGTTATCAAGGGGTACATCACTTCATAAATCTCCTACCATTATCAGATTATACTTTCTTGTTGTCGCCTGAGCCGCTGTCCATGGAGGCAGCCCTGCCTTGAATTGCTCAGCATAGACGTTTAAGTTGGGGGAAGAGTGGTGTCGCTCCTTGTTCTCTGGTTGCCTACGATGGGTTTGGCAAAAGAGAGATTTGCTCAATTTGAAGTTTTGCTACTGAAATTCGACGTCTTGTTATTGTTCCCCATAGTGAGTGAGTATAGCAACGCGCTACCCCACGGATTTATTTTTTAATTTTATATTTTTATGGATTTACTTTTTATTTTTATATTTTTATAAAAACTACTGTAAAAATTTATAATAAAAAATAATTTTTTAATATTAATAATAATTATTTTTTCTAATTTGTTAATAATATAACATAAATAATATTTTTTATATGAATATTTAGAATTATAATAAAAATAATAATATTTATAACATAAATAATTATATTAAGAATTCCAAAATAATTATAACACAAATAATAATATTTTTTATATGAATATTTTAAATTATATGAGAAATAATAATATTTATAGCATATTATTATATTAAAAAAAACAAAATAATATTTATAATAAAAATTATTTGGGTCTTGGTTAGGACTCAAGAGAATTGGATTTTAAGGCAGAACACAGGGGGTTTTGACAATGGCTTATTACCATTGGGTCTTGCCGCAAGCGCACAAGCAGGGTAGCCGAAACACCAAGTCTTGCCAAGGGGCGCGCAAGTCTGGTCGGGTGCCCTTGGCAAGCCAGCGCCACGTGGTGCTCAAGTTTAACCCAGTGTAAGGACAAGCAACCCAAGCGCCAGGTATCCCTACGTAGGGGCACGGGCTTGACTCACGCCCAAAGCAGGGCAAGCCAGCCCCAGCTCCACATGGCAAAGCAGCTCAAGCGTCATAAATATTATTATTTTTATTATAATTAGAGGTATTAATATTAAAAAAATATTATTATTTGTGTTATAATATTAATATTTCTACTATAATTCAAAGCATGAATATCAAAAATATTATTATTTGTGGCATAAATATTATTATGTGCGGTACAAATATTTTTATTTTTATTATAATTGAAAGTATTAATATTTATTTTTATTTTAGTCAAAGTATTAATATAAAAAATATTATTATTTGTGATACCAAGATTATTATTTTTGTTATCATTGAAATTAATACTACTAAAAATAGTATTATTTGTGGTATAAATATTATTATTTATAGTATAAATATTTTTTTATTACTATAATTGAAAGTATTAATATTAATAATAGTATTATTTGTGTTCTAAATATTATAATTTTTATCATAATTCAAAGTATTAATATCAACAATACTATTATTTGGGATATAAATATTATCATTTTTATTACAAATGAACAAGTAATATTTAGAACACAAATTATAATATGTTGATATTAATATTTTCAACTATAATAAAAATAATAATATTTATAAGGGAAATAATTATATTTAGAAACTCAAGATCCAATAGTCCTGGGTCCAAACAAAAGACCCAAGAAAATTAAATCTTGATATAGGATCCATTAGCCCTGGAAAAAGGGTAAGCTAACCTCGGTATCACGTGGCGCATAGGTTTGCCTAGTGCAAGGACAGGTAACACAAGCGCCAAGTGTCCCCACGTGGGGGCGTTGGCTTGGTTCTCGCTCAGGGCAAGGGCAAGCTAGCCCCAGTGCAACATGGCGCTTGGGTTTGACTCAGTGAATGGGCTGGCAGCCCAAACACCATAAATATTATTATTTTTATTAAAATTGAAGGTATTAATATTAAAAATACTATTATTTGTGTTATAAATATTAATATTTATACTATAGTTCAAAGCATGAATATAAAAAATATTATTATGTGCAGTAAAAATATTTTTATTTTTATTATAATTGAAAGTATTAATATTTATTTTTATTATAGTATAAAGTATTAATATAAAAAATATTATTATTTTTGATACACATATTATGATTTTTATTATCATTCTAAGAAATTTCAGCAAACTCAATTAAAGAAAAAAAAAATTATATTCCATTTACCCGAAAGTTTAATGAAAAAACTAAGTTAACAATTGGGGTTACATCTAATGTTTATCAAAAAAGTTAACAATTGGGGTTACATCTAATGTTTGTCAAAAAATTGGAGTGGACAACATGATGTAATGAGAACAACAATAAGGGGCCATTTAGGTGGATTTTCTAGGGTAGGCCTACGTGTGGGTCTTAATAACATAGGCCGAGTAAACTTACGTAGATTGTTATGCTCAACAAAATTTGACCCTTATTTTTTTTTTAATTGTTTTTTACAAATTAATGTTTTTTTTAATTATATGCATGCATCAACTTTTTAATTTTTACTTAAAATTTTTAAACAAAAAAAACATTTTAAAAAAATCCATATACAAATTATTTTATTAACATGCAATGAAGTATGGGTCAAATATCGGGTAAAAGCCTTAGGATGATTGGGGTGACACTGTTTCTATGAAGAAAGGGGAGCATAATTGTTCTTAAAAACAAATCTTGAAATGGGACCAAAATGGATGTATGAAAGTTAAATAAAAACAGAGACTTAAACAATACATACGTTCCCGAGCACGAGACTTTATAATTACTTGTCGGTATTTCATTAAATAAAAAAAAGCAGTTAAAATAATCTTTTTAATTTTTAATTATAATTTAAACATTTTAAAATATTTTTAAAATATTTTTCACTTAAAAATATATCAAAATAATATATATTTTTTATTTTTTAAAAATCAATTTTAATATCAACACATCAAAATAATCTTAAAATATCAAAAATATATTAAATTAAAATAAAAAATTATAAAATTATAAAATTTTATTTTTTTTAAAATATTTTTAAAATACAAAAACTAAAAGACTTGTGAGATGTGTGATAAAATTAAGAAGAGAAACAAACCCTCCCATTCTCTTTTAGAAAAAATAGCATTGCAATGAACAATCGAAGAAGTATAAAAAAAATTAATTTTTTTTAAAAAAATCAATATAAAATTTTTTATAAATACTTTTTAATTGCGAAAACAAATCCAAAAATGAAAAACAAGAAAACAACTATTTTGGAAAATGACACTTGCCCTGCAATACGTCTCGATCTCCGAATTTCACATCTGGGGGTACAATCTCAAAAAGGCAATAAATTTTGGTGCGACATTTTCTTGGCAGATGAGAGTATTTTCCTGGAATCTGAGTGCTTTGTTTATTCATGCAAACATCACTTCCTACAAAAGGTGCAGCCGAAAGTCAACCACAAGAGTAACAGTTCAAGGTGAGAAAAGAGCATTTAGAAAATAGCCTGCAAGGAATTGGGATCCAGCACAGTTGGAGGAAAGGATGCTTCTGAATAATTTGAAACAAAAAGTTCTAAATCAGACAGCAACTCCATTCATGCAGGGAACATATGAACACAAAATGTCTGGAAAAAGCTTTCCACTGATTCACAGTCTATTGACATGCTGTAACATGAGCATCGACTAAACACAGATGGTGGTTGCATAAAGAGAAAAGGCCGGGACACAGGACTTCTCAAAGATTCCCTCATATCAGAACAAATTATCTGATGTCAAGCTAATATAAAAGAATCTTCTCTACATTACATTTGCTTGCCGCCATTTTCCACTCCAGCATTCTTCAATTCTTGCAACTTTCTGTAACCTTTATCGGTACCGAATACCCTGACAGTATGAAAGAGCGAAAAAACCCATCATCACATCATGGTCAGTAGAAACTATGCCACTATTTCCCACACAATAGAGAGTATGGAAATGGATGTTTGGCAATTATGAAAGAGCAAATGAACCCTGGAAGCAAAAGAGCATACCAGTTATGCTTCTCACTTGCATCACAAACAATCATAACAAATGATCGTCCTCAGAAAGCAAGTCACTGTTGCACAGCTAATACTATGTAGTTTATGCATATCATGTTCTGCAAATTCTCTTTTCATTGTAACTGGTGGTAAAAACTATTGATGCACGTGCAACAAGCATTACCAAGAACAATAAAGGACATAATTTCCATCGAAATAACACAGCAAATGAAAGTGGCGAATTTTATGCAGAACATTCTCTACTAAAAAGGGTCTACAGGATCATTAAAACATTGGGTGATAAGAATATTATCCGATACCTTATTGTCCACACTAGCAAATGGACTGGAGTCAAACACATTGGTACAACTGACAACAGAAAATCATTAAATATCGTGTGATAGGAATAATATTGGATACCTTATCATATTATAGTCCACACTTGCAATTGATAATGGACCGTAGTCGAGCACGGGTACAACTGGCAACCGA
>CM055354.1:2180849-2210663 GCA_029228515.1 Populus alba x Populus x berolinensis | reverse complement strand
GTCGGGCCTTACCACCGACATGAACTAGAGTACCGTCTCAAAAGGTCCATTAACAATGAGATCCGACCGTCTGGATCGCTATAAAAAAGTTTTTTCACGAGTTTTTTCTGAGGCCTGTTTTTAACTTGGAGTAGCCCGTGGAATCAGTACCCTAACTCCGACGATGCCGCAGTCGGACCTTACCCGCCGGACATGAACTTAGAGAAACCGGGTTAAAAAGGTCCATAACAAGTAAATCCGACCGTTGGGATCGACTCTAAAATTTTTTTTCACGAGTTTCCTGAAGCTGTTTTACTTGGGAGTAGCGTGGATATTCAGTACCCATCAGCAGTCCGACGATGTCCTGTCGGGCCTTAACACCGACATGAGTAGAGTACCGGCTGCAAAAGGTCCCTAACTATAGATCCGACCGTATGGATCGGTCTATAAATTTTTTCACAAGACATTTCCGTATGCTGTTTTACAGTCCGAGAAGCGTGTAATCTCCCCAGAACCGCCACTCCGACGCTGTACCGGTCAGGTCCTTACCACCGAACATGACTAGAGTAACCGTCTCCAAAAGGTCCATCAAAATAGATCCGACCGTTGGATCGCTATAAAAAGTTTTTTCACGAGTTTTTCGGAGGCCTGTTTTTACTCTGAGTAGCGTGGAATCAGTACCGTATTCCGACAAACCCAGTCGGACCTTACCGCCGACCATGACTAGAGTACCTTAAGCAGGTACAAAGTCCATTAACAGTAGATTCCGACCCCCGTTGGATCGCTCTAAAATTTTTTTTTCGCGAGTTTCCGGAAGCATGTTTTAAAACTTGGAGTAGCATGGCAATCAAGTACCTGCACTCTCGAACGATGTCCGGTCGTATAGCCCTTAACACGGACATGAGTAGTAGAGTACCTGCTGCAAAAGGTCCATAACTATAGCATCACGACCGTTTGGATCGGTCCTAAAAAATTTTTTCACGACTTAGCTGGATGCTGTTTTACTTTCGAGTACCGTGGTAATCAGAACCGCACTCCAACGCTAGTCCGGATCGGACGACTTTACCACCGACCATGACTAGAGTACCGTCTCAAAAGGTCCATCACAATAGAATCCGACCGTTGGATCGCTAATAAAAGTTTTTTTCACGAGTTTTCGGAGGCTGTGTTTTAGCTTCTGGTTAGCGTGGACTCAATACCTTCATCCGACGATACCAACAGTCGGACCTTTATACCATGCCGACATGACCTAGAGTACCGGGTAAAAGAAGTCCCATAAACAGTAGATTCGACCGTTGGATCGCTCTAAAATTTTAATCGCGAGTTTCCCGGAAGCTGTTTTCCTTGGAGTAGCATGCAATCAGTAACACGCACTCCGACGATGTCCCGGTCGGCTCTTAACACCGGACATGAAGTTAGAGTACCGGCTGCAAAGGTCCCATAACTATAGATCCTAAACGTTTGGATTCGTCTAAATCAATTTTTTCACGACTTTCTGGAGGGCTGTTTTACTTCGAGTAGCTTGTAATCAGAACCGCACTCCGACGCTGTCCGGATCGGGCCTTAACACCGACCATAACTAGAGTAAAACGGCTCAAATTATTCATAACAATAGATCCGACCGTTGGATCGCTATAAAAGTTTTTTTTTCAACGAGTTTTTCGGAAGGGGCTGTTTTACTCTGGAGTAGCGTGGAATCAGTATCCGGTTATCTTAACTCCACGATGCCCAGTCGGCACCTTACCGCCGACATGACTAAGAGTACCAGAGGGTAAAAAGGTCCATCAACAGTCAGATCCGACACGTTGGATCGCTCTAGAAAATTTTTTTTTCGCACGAGTTTCCGGAAGCTGTTTTAACTTGTGAGTAGTAAACATGCAACAATCAGTACCGCACTCCCGATACGATGTCCCGCTCGTGCCTTAACACGGACTATTGAGTAAGAGGTAACCACGGCACAAAAGGTCCCCCATAACGTATAGATCCATACCGTTTGAAAATCTGATCCTAAAATTTTATTCACACTTTTTCTGGAGGCTGTTTTACTTAGTAGTAGCGTGTAATACAAAACCGCACATCCGACATGCTGTCCGGTCGGGAGCCTTACGCGAACCGACATGACTAGAGATACCGTCTCAAAAAGGTCCATAACAATAGATACCCGACCCGTCTTTGGAATCGCTATACAAAGTATTTTTTCACAGAGTTTTCGGAGGCTGTTTTACTTGGAGTAGCGTGTGGAATCAGTACCGTGCAACGTACGACGATGGTCCCCAGTCGGAAACCTTAACACCGACATGACTAGGAAGTACCGGGTAAAAAAGGTCTAAAATTTTAACATAACAATAGATCCGACCGTAATGGGATCGGTTCTAAAAATTTGTTTTTCAACGAGTTTTCCCCGGAGGCTAGTTTTACCTTGGAGTAGCGTGGAATCAGTGAACCAAGCACTCCGAGACGATGTCACTGTTCCGGAGCCTAAACACACGACAGACTAGAGAGTACCGGCTGCAAAAAGGTCCATAACTATAGATCCGACCGTTGTATCGTTCTAAAAATTTTTTTCACAGCTTTCTGGAGGCTGTTTTACATGTCGAGTAGCGTGTAATCAGTAACCTCACTCCGACGCTGTCATCGGTCGTATAGTTCTGCCTTAACCACAGAGCGACCAATGTGAGTAGAGTACCGGCTCCAAAAGTTTCCCATAACTCATATAGATCCCGAGCCCGTATGGATCGCTATACAAAAGTTTTTTTCCCACGAGTTTTTATTCGGAGTGCTGATTTTAAACTCTCGAGGTAAGCGTGGATATCAGTAACCGTACTCCGACGCATAGTCCCGGTTAATCCTGCCTTAACATAACCTACCAGACGTGACTAGAGTACCGGTCTCAAAAGGTCCATAACAATAGATCCGACCGTTGGATCGCTATAAAAGTTTTTTCACGAGTTTTCGGACGGCTGTTTTACTTATGAGTAGCGTGGAATCAGTACCGTACTCCGACGATGCCCCAGATCGGACCTTACCAGCCGACATGACTAGATTACCCGGGTATAAAAAGGTCCATAACAGTAGATCACGACCGTTGGATCGCTCTAAAAATTATTGTTTTTTCACGAGGATGTTTCCGGAAGCTGTTTTTAACTTGGAGTAACGTGGAATCAGTACCGCAATCCGACGATAGTCCGGTCCTGGCCTTAACACCGACCATGAGTAGAGTACCGGCTGCTAAATGGTCCGTTAACTATAGAATCCCTAGCCGTTGGATTGGTCTAAAAATTTTTTTCACGACTTGTTCTGGCGAGGCCTGTTCTTACTGTCGAGTAGCCGTGTAATCAGAACCTGCAACTCCGACGACTGTCCAGGTCGGAATGCCTTACCAACGACATGACTAGAGTAACACGTCTCAAAATGTCGATAACAATAGATCTCCCCAAGCCGTTTGGAATCTGCTATAAAAGCTTTTTTTTTCACGAGTTTTTTCGGAGGCTAGTTTTACCTCTGGAGTAAAGCTTTGGAATCAGTTACCGTACTACCGACGATGCCCAGTCGGACCTTACCACCGACACGACTAGAGTACCGTCTCCAAAAGGTCCAAACCAAATAGATCCCGACCGTGTGGATTCGGCTATAAAAGTTTTTTCCACGAGTTTTCGGAGGCTGTTTTACTTGGAGTAGCATGGAATCAGTACCGTCTCCGACGTTGCCCAGTCGGACCCTTACCGCCGACATGACTAGAGTAACCGGGTAAAAAGTCCCATAACAATAGATCCGACCGTTGGATCGCTCTAAAAAATTTTTCTTTTTCAACGAATTTTCCGGAAGCTGTTTTACTTGGAGTAAGTCGTGGAAATTCAGTAACCCCGAACTCCGCACGATGTCACTGTCTGGCCTTAAAACATCCTGACATGAGTAGAGTACCCGCTGCCAAGAAAGTTCCTCATAAACTAATAGAATCCGAACCGTTGGAATCGGTCCTAAAATGTTTTTCAACGACTTTCCGGAGGCCTGTTTTTACTTCGAGTAGCGTGGTAATCAGAACCGCACTTCCGACTGCTGATCCGGTCCGGGCCTTACCACCGACAATGACAAGAGTAACCGGCTCAAAAGGTCCATAACAATAGATCCCGAGCCGTTGGATCGCTATAAAAGTTTTTTCACGAGTTGTTCGGAGAGGCTTGTTTTACACTCCTGGAGTAGCGTGGAATCAGTACCGTACTCCGACGATTCCCAGTCGTGTAACCTTAACTGCCTTGGGACATGAACCCTAGAGTAACCGGGTAAAAATGGTTCCATAAAACAGTAGATTCGAAGCCGTTGGATCGCTCTAAAACAAATTTTTTTCACAGAGTTTTCCGGAAGGCTGTTTTTACTTGGAAGTAGCGTGCCAATCAGGTACCTGGGTGCACTGTTACCGACGATGTCCGGTCGGTGCCTTAACGACGGACATGAGTATGAGTACCGCGCTGCAAAAGGTCCATAACTATAGATCCGACCAGTTTGGATCTGTCTACAAAAAAATTTTTTTCACTGACTTTCTGGGAAAAAAAAAGGCTGTTTTACTTCGAAGTAGCGTGTAATCAGAAACCGCACTCCCGACGCTGTCCAGTTTCCGGGCCTTACCACCAGGACATGACTAGAGTACCGTCTCAAAAGGGTTCATAACAATAGATCCGATCCCGTTGGATCTCTATAAAAAGTTTTTGTTCCACGAGTTATTTCGGAGGCCTGATTTTTTACACTGAATCAAGCGTGGTAATCAGATACCGTACTCCAACGATGCCGAGTCGGACCTTATACCCCCCTACATTAAACTAGAGTAAACGGGTAAAAAGGTCCATTAACATAATATTCGACAGTTGGATCGCTCTACAAAATGTTTTTTTCGACGAGTTTCCTGAAGCTGTTTTAACTTTGGAGTAGCCATGCAATCAGTACCGCACCTCCGACGATGTCCCCGTCGGAAGCCTTATCGCGGACATGACTTAAGAGTAACCCGGCTCAAAAGGTCCATAACAATAGATCCCGAAACCGTTGGATCGCTATAAAAGTTTTTTCACAGAGTTTTTCCGGAGGCTGTTTTACTACTGAGTAGCGTGGAATCAGTACCGTGTACACGGTTCCGAAACGATGCCTAAGTCGGTAAGACCTTTACTCGCAGCGCATGGACTTGACTAGAGTAACCACTCGGGTAAAAAGGTCCATGTAACACGTTAGAGATCCGACCGTTGGTAATCGCCTCCTAAAATTTTTTTTTTTCAACGAGTTTTTCCGAAAGCTCGTTTTACTTGGAGTAGCGTGGAATCAGTACCGCGCACGTCCCGACGATTGTCCCGGATCGTGTTGTCTATAACATCCGACAATGAGTAGAAGTAGCCGGCTTCAAAAGGTCCTCATAACTATAGAATCCGACCGTGTTGGGATCGGTCTAAGAACATTTTTTTCAGACTAGACTTTCCGGAGGCTGCTGTTTACATTCCGAGTAGCGTGTAATTCAGAACCGCTACTCACGACGATTGTCCCCGGTCTTGAGGCCTTACCAATACAACATGACTGAAAGTTTTTTTATTTTTTTTTTTTAAAGAGTACCGGCTCCAAAAGAGGTCCCGATTAACAATAGAATCCGAGGGCCGTTTGGAGATCGCTATAAAAGTTTTTTTCACGAGTTTACGGAGGCTGTTTTAACTTGGAGTAGCGGGAATCAGTTACCACCAACTCCCACACGATGCCCTAGTCGGAACCTTACCACGGACACGACCTAGAGTCCCGGGTAAAATGGTCCATAACAATAGATCCGACCGTTTGGAATCGCTCTAAAAATATTGTTTCACGAGTTTCCGGAAGCTGTTTTTACTTGGATTATGCCGTGGAATCAGTACCGCAGCTTCCCGACGATGTCCGGTCGGGGGTGCCTTAACACACGAAGAGAGTAGAGTACCCGCTCAAAAGGTCCCAACCCTATAGAATTCCAAGACCGTTGGATCTGTCCTAAAAAAATTTTTTTTCACGACTTCTTTCCGGTAGGCTGTTTTACTTCGAGGTAGCGTGTAATCTAGGAACCGCACATCCCGACCGGCTGTCCCCGGATCCGGTCATACCACCGACAATGACTATGAGTACCGTCTCAAAAGTCCCATAACAATAGATACCCGACCGTTTGTTGATCGGCTATAAAAGTTTTTTCACGAGTTTGTTTCGGAGGCCCTGTTTTACTCTGTAGTAAGCGTGGAATCTCAGGTACCAGCACTTCCGAACCGAGATGTCGGTCGGAACCTTACCGCACGACAGAAAATACCGACTAGAGTTAACCGGCTCAAAATGGTCCCATAACCTATAATCCGACCGTTTGGATCGCTCTAGGAAAATTGTTTTCCACTAGAAATTTCCCGAAGCTGGTTTTTACTTGGAGTAGCGAGTGGAATCAGTAAAACCAGCAACTCCGACGATGTCCCGGTATCGGGCCTTAACACCCTGACGTGAACTAGAGATACCGGTCCAAAAGGTCCATAAACTATAGATCCGACCGTATGGAATCGCTATAAAAGTTTTTTCAGCGAGTTTTCACAGGCTGTTTTTACTTGGAGTAGTCGCTTCGAATCATACCCCACTCCGACGATGTCCAGTCGGGCCTTTAACACCGACAGCGACTAGAGTACAGGCCACAAAAGGTCCATAACTAAAGATCACGGACCGTTGGATTCGTCAATGTTAAAAAATTTCTTTTCATCGAGTTTTCCCGAAAGCTGTTTTTAACTTGGACTAGCCGTGGAATCAGTACCGTGCCACTTCCGGACGATGTCCGGGTTCAGTGAGCCTTGAACTCACCGTACATGACTAGAGTACTCGATACCGGTGCAAAGGGTCCATAACAATAGAATCCGACCGTGTGGATCGTTATAAAAGTTTTTTTCAACGAGTTATCTGGATGCTGTTTTAACTGTGGAGGTAGTCGTGGAATCAGTACCTGCAACTCGTGCCCGACGTATGTCCATTCGATGCCCTTTACCAGCCGACATGACTAGAGTAAACCTTCTTCAAATGTTCCATAAGCAGATAGATAACCGAGCCGTTTGGATCGGTCCTAAAATTTTTATCAACACGAACTTTCTGGAGGCTGTTTTACTAATTCGAGTAGCGTGTCAATCAGCAAACCGCACTCCGACCGGCTGTCACGGATCGGGTACGAGCCTTAAACCACCGACATGACCTAGAAGTAACCGTGCTCAAAAGGTCCATAACAATAGAATCTCGACCGTTTGGATCGCTATAAAAGTTTTTTCCAACAGAGTTTTCCTCGGAGGCCCTGTTTTGCTCTAGAGTTAGCCCGTGGAATTCAGTAACCGTACTCCAGACGATGCCCAGTCGGTAACCTTTACCGCTCGACATGACTAGAGTACCGGGTATTAAAAGGTCCATAACAGTAGATTCGACCGTTGGATCGCTCTAGAAAATATATTTTCGCGAGTTTTCGCACGAAGCTGGTTTAACTTGGAGTAGCGGTGAAATCACAGTACCGCAACTCCCGACGATGTCCGGCTCTCGGTGAACGCCTTAAAAACCTGACATGAGTAGAAGTAAACCGGCTCAAAAGGTCCATAACTTAATAGATCCCGAACCCGTCTGGATCGGTCTAAAATTTTTTTCTGACAGACTTTCTGGAGGCTGTTTTTAACTTCGAGTAGCGTGTGATCAGGAACCGGCACTCCCGAGCGCTGTCCGTTCAGTGCCTTACCCACCGACATGAACTAGAGTACCAACCGGGCTCAAAAGGTCCATAATAATAGATTTCCGACCGTTGGATCGCAAATATAAAAAGTTTGTTTCACGAGTTTTCGGAGGCCTGTTTTACTTGGAGGTAGCTTGGAATCAGGTACCCCACGTCCAACGAATGTCCAGTTCGGGACCTATACCACCGGACACGACTAGAGGCCGGTGTAAAAAGATCCATAACAATAGATCCGACCGTTGGATCCGCTCTAAAAATTTTTTTTCCAACACGAGGTTTCCTGAAGCTAGTTTTTTACTTGGAGTAATCTTGGAATCAGTACCGCACTCCGACTATGTCCCGGTCCGGGCCTTACCACGGAGAGGAGTTAGAGTACCCGTTCAAGAAAGTCCATAAAAATAGATCCCAACGTTGGATCGGTCTAAAATTTTGTTATCACAGACTTTTCCGTAGGCTGTTTTACTTCCGAGTAGCGTTGTAATCAGAACAGCACTCCCGACGCTGTCTCCGGGTCGGGCCTGTACCACCGACATGACTAGAGTAAACCAGTCTCAAAAGGTCCATAAACAATATGATTCGACCGTTGGGTCGCTATAAAAAAAAGTTTTTTTCACGAGTTTCTTCCGGGAGGCTGTTTTTTAACTCTGGAGAGTAGACGTAGGAAATCAGTACCTGTACTCCGACGATGCACTAGTCGGTAGCCTTACCGCACGTGAACATGACTATGAGTAGTACCCGGGTAAAAAGGTCCCATAACAGTTGAGATCCGACCGTTGGAATCGCTCCTAAAATTTTTTTTCACCCAGTTTCCTGAAAGCTGTTTTACTGTGGAGTATGCCCGTTGGAATCAGTACCGCACTCCGACAAAGTTCCCGTGTCGTGGCCATTCAACATCCGACCATAGGAAGTAGAGTACTCCCTCAAAATGTACCATAACTATAGATCCGACCGTTTGGATTCGGTCCTAAAATTTTTTTCACGACTTTCCGGAGGTTAGTTTTACTTCGAGTAGCGTGTAATCAGAAGCCGCACTCTGACGCTGTTCCCGGTCGTGCCTTACCACCGACCATGACTAGAGTTAACCGGCTCAAACGTTCCATAACAATAGATCCTACCGTTGGAAATCGCTATAAAAGTTTATTATTCACGAGTGTTCCGGAGGCTGTTTTTATACTTGGAGGAGCTTGGAATCAGGTACCCCACATCCAACGAATGCCCAGTCGGACCTTACCACGGACACGACTAGAGGGCCAGGTAAAAAGGGTCCCATAACAATAGATCCGAACCGTTTGGATCGCTCTAAAAAATTTGTTTTCACGAGTGTTCCTACAGTTGTTTTACTTGGAGTAAGCGTGGAATCAGTACCGCACTCCGACGATGTCCGGCTCGGTGACTTAACACCGACGAGAGGTAGATTACCCACTCAAATGGTCCATAAAACCTATAGACCCGACCGATGGATCAGTTCCAAAAAAATTTTTTTCAACGCCGTTGCCGTAGGCCTGTTTTAACTGTTCGAGTGAGCCTGTAATCAGAACTGCACTGCGACGCTGTCTCGTCCGGCCTTACCACCGACATGACGAGAGTACCCTCTCAAAAGGTCCAAAACAATAGATCCGACCGTTGGAAATCGCTCTAATAAATATTTTCACGAGTTTCCCAGAAAGCCTGTTTTACATGGAGTATCGTGGAATCAGTACCCGCACTCCAACGACGAAGTCCGGATCGAGGCCCTTAACACCGACATGGAAAAGTATAGTACCCCCAAAAATGGTCCTTAACTATAGACCCGACCCGTTGGATCGTTCTAAAAAATTTTTTATCACGACTTTCCTACCTGTTTTTACTCGGAGTAGCGGTGTAATCAGAAACCCACTCCGACGCGTCCGAATTCGGGCCTTACCTCCGACATGACTAGAGTACCGTCTCAAACGGTCCATAAGAATAGATTCCGACCGTGTTGGATCCTTATAAAAGTTTTTTCACGAGTTTTCGGAGGCTGTTTTACTCATGAGATATATAACGTGGAATCAGTAAACCGTACTCCGACAAGGCACATCGGCAACTCACCCCCCGACATGACTAGAGTTAACCGGGTAAAATGGTCCAATATAGTAGATGCTAACCGTTTGTATCGCTCTACAAAGTGTTTTTTCACGAGTTTCCGGATGCTGTTTTAACTTGTTGTAGCCGTGGAAATCAGTAACGCACTCCCGACGCTGTCCGGGTCGGCGCCTTACCCCCGACAAGACTAAGAAAAAAGTTACCGGCTCAAAAGGTCCATAACAATAGATCCGATCATTGGATCGCTATAAAAGTTTTATTTCACGAGTTTTCGGAGGCTGTTTTTTACTTGGAGTAGCGTGGAATCAGTACCGTACTCCGACGATGCCATCGGACTTACCTTATTACCCAGCCACATAACTAGAGTACCGGGTAAAAAGATCCATAACATAGATCCGACCTTTGGATCGGTCTAGAAATTTTTTTCTCGACTTTCTGGAGGCTGGTTTTTACCTTCGAGTAGCGTGGAAATCAGAACCGCACCTCCGCCGATGTCCGGTCGGGGCCTCAACACCGATAGGAGTAGAGTACCCGCTACAAAAGGTCCATAACTATAGATCCGACCGTTTGGAACGCTAATAAAAGTTTTTTCCACGAGCGTTTTTCTGAAGGCTTTTTTGCTCTGAGTAGACGTGGAATTCAGGTACCTTACATCCGACGATGCCCAGTCGTACCTTACCGCCGACATGACTACAGTACCGGGTAAAAAGGTCCAAAACAGTAGATTACGACCGTTGGATCGCTCTTACAAAAAATTTTTTTTTCGCGAGTTATCCGAAAGACTTTTTTACTTGGAGTAGCAGTGGAAACAGTACCGCACTCCGACGATGTCCGGTCGAGGCCTTAAAACACCGACAGGAAGTAAGCAGTATCGTCATAAGTGTCCATTAAACTAAAAATCCCGACCGTGGATCGTGTCTAAAATTCTTTTTCGACAGACTTTCTGGAGGCTGTTTTAACTTCTAATGTATTGCGTGTAATCAGAAACCACACTCCGACGCTGTCGGTCGGGCCTTACCACCGCATGACTAGAGTACCGCCATAAAAGGACCATAAGAATAGATCCGACCGGTTGATCGCTATAAAAGTTTTTTCACGAGTTTCCACAAGCTGTTTTAGTTGAGTAGCTTGGAATCAGTACCCCACTCCAACGATGCCAGTCGGACCATACCACAGACACGACTAGAGGGCAGGTAAAAAGGTCCATAACAATAGAATCGAACGTTGGATCGCTCTAAAATGTTTTTCACGAGTTTCCGAAAGCTGTTTTACTTGGAGTAGCGTGGAATCAGTACCGCACTCCGACGATGTCCGGTCGGGCCTTACCACCGACATGACTAGAGTACCGTCTCAAAAGGTCCATAACAATAGATCTACCGTTGGATCGCTATAAAATTTTTTCACGAGTTTTCGGAGGCTGTTTTACTTGGAGTAGTTGGAATCAGTACCCACTCCAACGATGCTAGTCGTACCTTACCACGGACACGACTAGAGTACGGGTAAAAAGGTCATAACAATAGATCCGACCGTTGGATCGCTCTAAAATTTTTTTCACGAGTTTCCAGAAGCTGTTTTACTTGGAGTAGCGTGGAATCAGTACCGCACTCCGACGATGCACAGTCGGACCTTACCGCCGACACGACTAGAGTACCGGGTAAAATGGTCCATACCAATAGATCCGACTGTTGGATCGCTCTAAAATTTTTTTCACGAGTTTCCGGAAGCTGTTTTACTTGGAGTATGGTGGAATCAGTACCGCACTCCGACGATGTCCGTTCGGGCCTGAACACCGACAGGAGTAGAGTACCCGCTCAAAAGGTCCATAACTATAGATCTCGACCGTTGGATCGGTCTAAAATTTTTTTCACGACTTTCCGGAGGCTGTTTTACTTCGAGTAGCGTGTAATCAGAACCGCACACCGACGCTGTCGGTCGGGCCTTACCCCCGACAAGACTAGAGTACCGGCTCAAAAGGTCCATAACAATAGATTCCGATCGTTGGATCGCTATAAAAGTTTTTTCACGAGTTTTCGGATGCTGTTTTACTTGGAGTAGCGTGGAATCTAGTACCGTACTCCGACGATGCACAGTCGGACCTTACCGCCGACAATGACTAGAGTACCGGGTAAAAAAGGTCCATAACAGTAGATCCGACCGTTGGATCCCTCTAAAATTTTTTTCACGACTTTCTGGAGGCTGTTTTTACTTCGATTTGCGTGTAATCAGAACCACACTCCGACGCTGTCCGGTCGGGCCTTACCACCGCCATGACTAGAGTACCGGCATAAAAGGTCCATAAGAATAGATTCCGACCGTTGGATCGCTATAAAAGTTTTTTCACGAGTTTCCCAAAGCTGTTTTTTAGTTGGAGTAGCTTGGAATCAGTACCCCACTCCAACGATGCCAGTCGGACCTTACCACAGACACGATAGAGGGCCAGGTAAAAAGGTCCATAACAATAGATCCGACCGTTGGATCGCTCTAAAATGTTTTTCACGAGTTTCCGAAAGCTGTTTTACTTGGAGTAGCGTGGAATCAGTACCGCACTCCGACGATGTCCGGTTCGGGCCTTACCACCGACATGACTAGAGTACAGTCTCAAAAGGTTCCATAACAATAGATCCTACCGTTGGATCGGCTATAAAGTTTTTTCACGAGTTTTCGGAGGCTGTTTTTACTTGGAGTAGCTTGGAATCAGTACCCCACTCAGACGATGCTAGTCGTACCTTACCACGGACAGGACTAGGGAACGGGTAAAAAGGTCCATAACAATAGATCCGACCGTTGGATCGCTCTAAAATTTTTTTCACGAGTTTCCGGAAGCTGTTTTACTTGGAGTAGCGTGGAATCAGTACCGCACTCCGACGATGCACAGTCGGACCTTACCGCCGACATGACTAGAGTACCGGGTAAAATGGTCCATACCAATAGATCCGACTGTTGGATCGCTCTAAAATGTTTTTCACGAGTTTCCGGAAGCTGTTTTACTTGGAGTAGTGTGGAATCAGTACCGCACTCCGACGATGTCCGTTCGGGCCTGAACACCGACAGGAGTAGAGTACCCGCTCAAAAGGTCCATAACAGTAGATGCTACCGTTGGATCGCTCTAAAATTTTTTCACGACTTTCTGGAGGCTGTTTTACTTCGAGTAGCGTGTAATCAGAACCGCACTCCGACGCTGTCCGGTCGGGCCTTACCAGCGACATGACTAGAGTACCGTCTCAAAAGGTCCATAACAATAGATCCGACCGTTGGATCGCTATAAAAAGTTTTTTCACGAGTTTTCGGAGGTTGTTTTGCTCTGAGTAGCGTGGAATCAGTACCGTACTCCGACGATGCCCAGTCGGACCTTACCGCCGACATGACTAGAGTACCAGGTAAAAAGGTCCATAACAGTAGATTCGACCGTTGGATCGCTCTAAAATTTTTTTCGCGAGTTTCCGGAAGCTGTGTTACTTGGAGTAGCATGAAATCAGTACCGCACTCCGACGATGTCCGGTCGGGCCTTAACTCGGACATGAGTAGAGTACCGGCTCAAAAGGTCCATAACTATAGATCCGACCGTTGGATCGGTCTAAAATTTTTTTCACGACTTTCTGGAGGCTGTTTTAATTCGAGTATCGTGTGATCAGAACCGCACTCCGACGCTGTCCGGTCGGTTCTTACCATCGACATGACTAGAGTACCGGCTCAAAAGGTCGATAATAATAGATCCGACCGTTGGATCGCTATAAAAGTTTTTTCACGAGTTTACGGAGGCTGTTTTACTTGGAGTAGCTTGGAATCAGTACCCCACTCCAACGATGCCAGTCGGACCTTACCACGGACACGACTAGAGGGCCGGGTAAAAAGGTCCATAACAATAGATACGACCGTTGGATCGCTCTAAATTTTTTTTTCACGAGTTTCCAGAAGCTGTTTTACTTGGAGTAGCGTGGAATCAGTACCGCACTCCGACGATGTCCGGTCGGGCCTTAACACCGAGAGGAGTAGAGTACCCGCTCAAAAGGTCCATAACTATAGATCCGACCGTTGGATCGGTCTAAAATTTTTTTCACGACTTTCCGTAGGCTGTTTTACTTGGAGTAGCGTGTAATCAGAACCGCACTCCGACGCTGTCCGATCGGGCCTTACCTCCGACATGACTAGAGTACCGTCTTAAAAGGTCCATAACAATAGATCCGACCGTTGGGTCGCTATAAAAGTTTTTTCACGAGTTTTCGGAGGCTGTTTTACTCTGAGTAGCGTGGAATCAGTACCGTACTCCGACGATGCACAGTCGGACCTTACCGCCGACATGACGAGAGTACGGGTAAAAAGGTCCATAACAGTAGATGCTACCGTTGGATCGCTCTAAAATTTTTTTTGCGAGTTTCCGGAAGCTGTTTTACTTGGAGTAGCGTGGAATCAGTACCGCACTCCGACGATGTCCGGTCGGGCCTCAACACCGATAGGAGTAGAGTACCCGCTCAAAAGGTCCATAACTATAGATCCGACCGTTGGATCGGTCTAAAATTTTTTCACGACTTTCCGGATGTTGTTTTACTTCGAGTAGCGTGTAATCAGAACCGCACTCCGACGCTGTCCGGTCGGGCCTTACCATCGACATGTCTAGAGTACCTGCTCAAAAGGTCCATAACAATAGATCCGACCGTTGGATCGCTATAAAAGTTTTTTCACGAGTTTCCGCAGGCTGTTTTACTTGGAGTAGCTTGGAATCAGTACCCCACTCCAACGATGCCAGTCGGACCTTACCACGGACACGACTAGAGGGCTAGGTAAAAAGGTCCATAACAATAGATCCGACCGTTGGATCGCTCTAAAATTTTTTTCACGAGTTTCCGAAAGCTGTTTTACTTGGAGTAGCGTGGAATCAGTACGCACTCCGACGATGTCCGGTCGGGCCTTAACACCGACAGGAGTAGAGTACCCACTAAAATGGTCCATAACTATAGACCCGACCGTTGGATCGGTCTAAAATTTTTTTCACGACTTTCCGTAGGCTGTTTTACTTGGAGTAGCGTGTAATCAGAACCGCACTCCGACGCTGTCCGATCGGGCCTTACCTCCGACATGACTAGAGTACCGTCTTAAAAGGTCCATAACAATAGATCCGACCGTTGGGTCGCTATAAAAGTTTTTTCACGAGTTTTCGGAGGCTGTTTTACTCTGAGTAGCGTGGAATCAGTACCGTACTCCGACGATGCACAGTCGGACCTTACCGCCGACATGACGAGAGTACCGGGTAAAAAGGTCCATAACAGTAGATGCTACCGTTGGATCGCTCTAAAATTTTTTTTGCGAGTTTCCGGAAGCTGTTTTACTTGGAGTAGCGTGGAATCAGTACCGCACTCCGACGATGTCCGGTCGGGCCTCAACACCGATAGGAGTAGAGTACCCGCTCAAAAGGTCCATAACTATAGATCCGACCGTTGGATCGGTCTAAAATTTTTTCACGACTTTCCGGATGTTGTTTTACTTCGAGTAGCGTGTAATCAGAACCGCACTCCGACGCTGTCCGGTCGGGCCTTACCATCGACATGTCTAGAGTACCTGCTCAAAAGGTCCATAACAATAGATCCGACCGTTGGATCGCTATAAAAGTTTTTTCACGAGTTTCCGCAGGCTGTTTTACTTGGAGTAGCTTGGAATCAGTACCCCACTCCAACGATGCCAGTCGGACCTTACCACGGACACGACTAGAGGGCTAGGTAAAAAGGTCCATAACAATAGATCCGACCGTTGGATCGCTCTAAAATTTTTTTCACGAGTTTCCGAAAGCTGTTTTACTTGGAGTAGCGTGGAATCAGTACGCACTCCGACGATGTCCGGTCGGGCCTTAACACCGACAGGAGTAGAGTACCCACTAAAATGGTCCATAACTATAGACCCGACCGTTGGATCGGTCTAAAATTTTTTTCACGACTTTCCGGAGGCTGTTTTACTTCGAGTAGCGTGTAATCAGAACTGCACTGCGACGCTGTCCGGTCGGGCCTTACCACCGACATGACTAGAGTACCGTCTCAAAAGGTCCATAACAATAGATCCGACCGTTGGATCGCTCTAAAATTTTTTTCACGAGTTTCCGAAAGCTGTTTTACTTGGAGTAGCGTGGAATCAGTACCGCACTCCGACGATGTCCGGTCGGGCCTTAACACCGACAGAGTAGAGTACCCACTAAAATGGTCCATAACTATAGACCCGACCGTTGGATCGGTCTAAAATTTTTTTCACGACTTTCCGGTGGCTGTTTTACTTCGAGTAGCGTGTAATCAGAACCGCACTTCGACGCTGTCCGGTCGGGTCTTACCACCCATATGACTAATGTACCGTCTCAAAAGGTCCATAATAATAGATCCGACCGTTGGATCGCTCTAAAATGTTTTTCACGAGTTTCCGGAAGCTGTTTTACTTGGTGTAGCGTGGAATCAGTACCGCACTCCGACGCTGTCCGGTCGGGCCTTACCCCCGACAAGACTAGAGTACCGGCTCAAAAGGTCCATAACAATAGATCCGATCATTGGATCGCTATAAAAGTTTTTTCACGAGTTTTCGGAGGCTGTTTTACTTGGAGTAGCGTGGAATCAGTACCGTACTCCGACGATGCCAGTCGGACCTTACCGCCGACATGACTAGAGTACCGGGTAAAAAGGTCCATAACAGTAGATCCGACCGTTGGATCGGTCTAAAATTTTTTCACGACTTTCCGGAGGCTGTTTTACTTCGAGTAGCGTGGAATCAGAACCGCACTCCGACGATGTCCGGTCGGGCCTCAACACCGATAGGAGTAGAGTACCCGCTCAAAAGGTCCATAACTATAGATCCGACCGTTGGATCGCTATAAAAGTTTTTTCACGAGTTTTCGGAGGCTGTTTTGCTTGGAGTAGCGTGGAATCAGTACCGTACTTCGACGATGCCCAGTCGGACCTTACCGCCGACATGACTACAGTACCGGGTAAAAAGGTCCATAACAGTAGATACGACCGTTGGATCGCTCTAAAATTTTTTTCGCGAGTTTCCGGAAGCTGTTTTACTTGGAGTAGCGTGGAATCAGTACCGCACGCCGACGATGTCCGGTCGGGCCTTAACACCGACAGGAGTAGAGTATCGGTCAAAAGGTCCATAACAGTAGATCCGACCGTTGGATCGGTCTAAAATTTTTTCACGACTTTCTGGAGGCTGTTTTACTTCGAGTAGCGTGGAATCAGAACCGCACTCCGACGATGTCCGGTCGGGCCTCAACACCGATAGGAGTAGAGTACCCGCTCAAAAGGTCCATAACTATAGATCCGACCGTTGGATCGCTATAAAAGTTTTTTCACGAGTTTTCGGAGGCTGTTTTGCTTTGAGTAGCGTGGAATCAGTACCGTACTTCGACGATGCCCAGTCGGACCTTACCGCCGACATGACTACAGTACCGGGTAAAAAGGTCCATAACAGTAGATTCGACCGTTGGATCGCTCTAAAATTTTTTTCGCGAGTTTCCGGAAGCTGTTTTACTTGGAGCAGCGTGGAATCAGAACCGCACTCCGACGATTTCCGGTCGGGCCTTAACACCGACAGGAGTAGAGTATCGGTCAAAAGGTCCATAACTATAGATCCGACCGTGGGATCGGTCTAAAATTTTTTTCACGACTTTCTGGAGGCTGTTTTACTTCGATTTGCGTGTAATCAGAACCACACTCCGACGCTGTCCGGTCGGGCCTTACCACCGCCATGACTAGAGTACCGGCACAAAAGGTCCATAAGAATAGATCCGACCGTTGGATCTCTATAAAAGTTTTTTCACGAGTTTCCACAGGCTGTTTTAGTTGGAGTAGCTTGGAATCAGTACCCCACTCCAACGATGCCAGTCGGACCTTACCACAGACACGACTAGAGGGCCAGGTAAAAAGGTCCATAACAATACATCCGACCGTTGGATCGCTCTAAAATTTTTTTCACGAGTTTCCGAAAGCTGTTTTACTTGGAGTAGCGTGGAATCAGTACCGCACTCCGACGATGTCCGATCGGGCCTGAACACCGACAGGAGTAGATTACCCGCTCAAAAGGTCCATAACTATAGATCCGACCGTTGGATCGCTATAAAAGTTTTTTCACGAGTTTTCGGAGGCTGTTTTACTTGGAGTAGCTTGGAATCAGTACCCCACTCCAACGATGCCAGTCGGACCTTACCACGGACACGACTAGAGGGCCGGGTAAAAAGGTCCATAACAATAGATCCGACCGTTGGATCGCTCTAAAATTTCTTTCACGAGTTTCCAGAAGCTGTTTTACTTGGAGTAGCGTGGAATCAGTACCGCACTCCGACGATGCACAGTCGGACCTTACCGCCGACACGACTAGAGTACCGGGTAAAATGGTCCATACCAATAGATCCGACTGTTGGATCGCTCTAAAATGTTTTTCACGAGTTTCCGGAAGCTGTTTTACTTCGAGCAGCGTGGAATCAGAACCGCACTCCGACGATGTCCGGTCGGGCCTTAACACCGACAGGAGTAGAGTATCGGTCAAAAGGTCCATAACTATAGATCCGACCGTGGGATCGGTCTAAAATTTTTTTCACGACTTTCTGGAGGCTGTTTTACTTCGATTTGCGTGTAATCAGAACCACACTCCGACGCTGTCCGGTCGGGCCTTACCACCGCCATGACTAGAGTACCGGCATAAAAGGTCCATAAGAATAGATCCGACCGTTGGATCGCTATCAAAGTTTTTTCACGAGTTTCCACAAGCTGTTTTAGTTGGAGTAGCTTGGAATCAGTACCCCACTCCAACGATGCCAGTCGGACCTTACCACAGACACGACTAGAGGGCCAGGTAAAAAGGTCCATAACAATAGATCCAACCGTTGGATCGCTCTAAAATTTTTTTCACGAGTTTCCGAAAGCTGTTTTACTTGGAGTAGCGTGGAATCAGTACCGCACTCCGACGATGTCCGGTCGGGCCTTACCACCGACATGACTAGAGTACCGTCTCAAAAGGTCCATAACAATAGATCCGACCGTTGGATCGCTATAAAAGTTTTTTCACGAGTTTTCGGAGGCTGTTTTACTTGGAGTAGCTTGGAATCAGTACCCCACTCCAACGATGCTAGTCGGACCTTACCACGGACACGACTAGAGGGCCGGGTAAAAAGGTCCATAACAATAGATCCGACCGTTGGATCGCTCTAAAATTTTTTTCACGAGTTTCCAGAAGCTGTTTTACTTGGAGTAGCGTGGAATCAGTACCGCACTCCGACGATGCACAGTCGGACCTTACCGCCGACACGACTAGAGTACCGGGTAAAATGGTCCATACCAATACATCCGACTGTTGGATCGCTCTAAAATGTTTTTCACGAGTTTCCGGAAGCTGTTTTACTTCGAGCAGCGTGGAATCAGAACCGCACTCCGACGATGTCCGGTCGGGCCTTAACACCGACAGGAGTAGAGTATCGGTCAAAAGGTCCATAACTATAGATCCGACAGTGGGATCGGTCTAAAATTTTTTTCACGACTTTCTGGAGGCTGTTTTACTTCGATTTGCGTGTAATCAGAACCACACTCCGACGCTGTCCGGTCGGGCCTTACCACCGCCATGACTAAAGTACCGGCACAAAAGGTCCATAAGAATAGATCCGACCGTTGGATCTCTATAAAAGTTTTTTCACGAGTTTCCACAGGCTGTTTTAGTTGTAGTAGCTTGGAATCAGTACCCCACTCCAACGATGCCAGTCGGACCTTACCACAGACACGACTAGAGGGCCAGGTAAAAAGGTCCATAACAATACATCCGACCGTTGGATCGCTCTAAAATTTTTTTCACGAGTTTCCGAAAGCTGTTTTACTTGGAGTAGCGTGGAATCAGTACCGCACTCCGACGATGTCCGATCGGGCCTGAACACCGACAGGAGTAGAGTACCCGCTCAAAAGGTCCATAACTATAGATCCGACCGTTGGATCGGTCTAAAATTTTTTTCACGACTTTCCGGAGGCTGTTTTACTTCGAGTAGCGTGTAATCAGAACCGCACACCGACGCTGTCCGGTCGGGCCTTACCCCCGACAAGACTAGAGTACCGACTCAAAAGGTCCATAACAATAGATCCGATCGTTGGATCGCTATAAAAGTTTTTTCACGAGTTTTCGGAGGCTGTTTTGCTCTGAGTAGCGTGGAATCAGTACCGTACTCCGACGATGCCCAGTCGGACCTTACCGCCGACATGACTACAGTACCGGGTAAAAAGGTCCATAACAGTAGATTCGACCGTTGGATCGCTCTAAAATTTTTTTCGCGAGTTTCCGGAAGCTGTTTTACTTGGAGTAGCATGAAATCAGTACCGCACTCCGACGATGTCCGGTCGGGCCTTAACACGGACATGAGTAGAGTACCGGCTCAAAAGGTCCATAACTATAGATCCGACCGTTGGATCGGTCTAAAATTTTTTTCACGACTTTCTGGAAGCTGTTTTACTTCGAGTAGCGTGTGATCAGAACCGCACTCCGACGTTGTCCGGTCGGTTCTTACCATCGACATGACTAGAGTACCGGCTCAAAAGGTCGATAATAATAGATCCGACCGTTGGATCGCTCTAAAAGTTTTTTCACGAGTTTACGGAGGCTGTTTTACTTGGAGTAGCTTGGAATCAGTACCCCACTCCAACGATGCCAGTCGGACCTTACCACGGACACGACTAGAGGGCCGGGTAAAAAGGTCCATAACAATAGATCCGACCGTTGGATCGCTCTAAAATTTTTTTCACGAGTTTCCAGAAGCTGTTTTACTTGGAGTAGCGTGGAATCAGTACCGCACTCCGACGATGTCCGGTCGGGCCTTAACACCGAGAGGAGTAGAGTACCCGCTCAAAAGGTCCATAACTATAGATCCGACCGTTGGATCGGTCTAAAATGTTTTTCACGAGTTTCCGGAAGCTGTTTTACTTGGAGCAGTGTGGAATCAGTACCGCACTCCGACGATGTCCGGTCGGGCCTTAACACCGACAGGAGTAGAGTATCGGTCAAAAGGTCCATAACTATAGATCCGACAGTGGGATCGGTCTAAAATTTTTTTCACGACTTTCTGGAGGCTGTTTTACTTCGATTTGCTTGTAATCAGAACCACACTCCGACGCTGTCCGGTCGGGCCTTACCACCGCCATGACTAGAGTACCGGCATAAAAGGTCCATAAGAATAGATCCGACCGTTGGATCGCTATCAAAGTTTTTTCACGAGTTTCCACAAGCTGTTTTAGTTGGAGTAGCTTGGAATCAGTACCCCACTCCAACGATGCCAGTCGGACCTTACCACAGACACGACTAGAGGGCCAGGTAAAAAGGTCCATAACAATAGATCCGACCGTTGGATCGCTCTAAAATTTTTTTCACGAGTTTCCGAAAGCTGTTTTACTTGGAGTAGCGTGGAATCAGTACCGCACTCCGACGATGTCCGGTCGGGCCTTACCACCGACATGACTAGAGTACCGTCTCAAAAGGTCCATAACAATAGATCCGACCGTTGGATCGCTATAAAAGTTTTTTCACGAGTTTTCGGAGGTTGTTTTACTTGGAGTAGCTTGGAATCAGTACCCCACTCCAACGATGCCAGTCGGACCTTACCACGGACACGACTAGAGGGACGGGTAAAAAGGTCCATAACAATAGATCCGACCGTTGGATCGCTCTAAAATTTTTTTCACGAGTTTCCGAAAGCTGTTTTACTTGGAGTAGCGTGGAATCAGTACCGCACTCCGACGATGCACAGTCGGACCTTACCGCCGACACGACTAGAGTACCGGGTAAAATGGTCCATACCAATAGATCCGACTGTTGGATCGCTCTAAAATGTTTTTCACGAGTTTCCGGAAGCTGTTTTACTTCGAGCAGCGTGGAATCAGAACCGCACTCCGACGATGTCCGGTCGGGCCTTAACACCGACAGGAGTAGAGTATCGGTCAAAAGGTCCATAACTATAGATCCGACAGTGGGATCGGTCTAAAATTTTTTTCACGACTTTCTGGAGGCTGTTTTACTTCGATTTGCTTGTAATCAGAACCACACTCCGACGCTGTCCGGTCGGGCCTTACCACCGCCATGACTAGAGTACCGGCATAAAAGGTCCATAAGAATAGATCCGACCGTTGGATCGCTATCAAAGTTTTTTCACGAGTTTCCACAAGCTGTTTTAGTTGGAGTAGCTTGGAATCAGTACCCCACTCCAACGATGCCAGTCGGACCTTACCACAGACACGACTAGAGGGCCAGGTAAAAAGGTCCATAACAATAGATCCGACCGTTGGATCGCTCTAAAATTTTTTTCACGAGTTTCCGAAAGCTGTTTTACTTGGAGTAGCGTGGAATCAGTACCGCACTCCGACGATGTCCGGTCGGGCCTTACCACCGACATGACTAGAGTACCGTCTCAAAAGGTCCATAACAATAGATCCGACCGTTGGATCGCTATAAAAGTTTTTTCACGAGTTTTCGGAGGCTGTTTTACTTGGAGTAGCTTGGAATCAGTACCCCACTCCAACGATGCTAGTCGGACCTTACCACGGACACGACTAGAGGGCCTGGTAAAAAGGTCCATAACAATAGATCCGACCGTTGGATCGCTCTAAAATTTTTTTCACGAGTTTCCAGAAGCTGTTTTACTTGGAGTAGCGTGGAATCAGTACCGCACTCCGACGATGCACAGTCGGACCTTACCGCCGACACGACTAGAGTACCGGGTAAAATGGTCCATACCAATACATCCGACTGTTGGATCGCTCTAAAATGTTTTTCACGAGTTTCCGGAAGCTGTTTTACTTCGAGCAGCGTGGAATCAGAACCGCACTCCGACGATGTCCGGTCGGGCCTTAACACCGACAGGAGTAGAGTATCGGTCAAAAGGTCCATAACTATAGATCCGACAGTGGGATCGGTCTAAAATTTTTTTCACGACTTTCTGGAGGCTGTTTTACTTCGATTTGCGTGTAATCAGAACCACACTCCGACGCTGTCCGGTCGGGCCTTACCACCGCCATGACTAGAGTACCGGCACAAAAGGTCCATAAGAATAGATCCGACCGTTGGATCTCTATAAAAGTTTTTTCACGAGTTTCCACAGGCTGTTTTAGTTGTAGTAGCTTGGAATCAGTACCCCACTCCAACGATGCCAGTCGGACCTTACCACAGACACGACTAGAGGGCCAGGTAAAAAGGTCCATAACAATACATCCGACCGTTGGATCGCTCTAAAATTTTTTTCACGAGTTTCCGAAAGCTGTTTTACTTGGAGTAGCGTGGAATCAGTACCGCACTCCGACGATGTCCGATCGGGCCTGAACACCGACAGGAGTAGAGTACCCGCTCAAAAGGTCCATAACTATAGATCCGACCGTTGGATCGGTCTAAAATTTTTTTCACGACTTTCCGGAGGCTGTTTTACTTCGAGTAGCGCGTAATCAGAACCGCACACCGACGCTGTCCGGTCGGGCCTTACCCCGACAAGACTAGAGTACCGACTCAAAAGGTCCATAACAATAGATCCGATCGTTGGATCGCTATAAAAGTTTTTTCACGAGTTTTCGGAGGCTGTTTTGCTCTGAGTAGCGTGGAATCAGTACCGTACTCCGACGATGCCCAGTCGGACCTTACCGCCGACATGACTACAGTACCGGGTAAAAAGGTCCATAACAGTAGATTCGACCGTTGGATCGCTCTAAAATTTTTTTCGCGAGTTTCCGGAAGCTGTTTTACTTGGAGTAGCATGAAATCAGTACCGCACTCCGACGATGTCCGGTCGGGCCTTAACACGGACATGAGTAGAGTACCGGCTCAAAAGGTCCATAACTATAGATCCGACCGTTGGATCGGTCTAAAATTTTTTTCACGACTTTCTGGAGGCTGTTTTACTTCGAGTAGCGTGTGATCAGAACCGCACTCCGACGTTGTCCGGTCGGTTCTTACCATCGACATGACTAGAGTATCGGCTCAAAAGGTCGATAATAATAGATCCGACCGTTGGATCGCTCTAAAAGTTTTTTCACGAGTTTACGGAGGCTGTTTTACTTGGAGTAGCTTGGAATCAGTACCCCACTCCAACGATGCCAGTCGGACCTTACCACGGACACGACTAGAGGGCCGGGTAAAAAGGTCCATAACAATAGATCCGACCGTTGGATCGCTCTAAAATTTCTTTCACGAGTTTCCAGAAGCTGTTTTACTTGGAGTAGCGTGGAATCAGTACCGCACTCCGACGATGTCCGGTCGGGCCTTAACACCGAGAGGAGTAGAGTACCCGCTCAAAAGGTCCATAACTATAGATCCGACCGTTGGATCGGTCTAAAATGTTTTTCACGAGTTTCCGGAAGCTGTTTTACTTGGAGCAGCGTGGAATCAGTACCGCACTCCGACGATGTCCGGTCGGGCCTTAACACCGACAGGAGTAGAGTATCGGTCAAAAGGTCCATAACTATAGATCCGACAGTGGGATCGGTCTAAAATTTTTTTCACGACTTTCTGGAGGCTGTTTTACTTCGATTTGCGTGTAATCAGAACCACACTCCGACGCTGTCCGGTCGGGCCTTACCACCGCCATGACTAGAGTACCGGCACAAAAGGTCCATAAGAATAGATCCGACCGTTGGATCTCTATAAAAGTTTTTTCACGAGTTTCCACAGGCTGTTTTAGTTGGAGTAGCTTGGAATCAGTACCCCACTCCAACGATGCCAGTCGGACCTTACCACAGACACGACTAGAGGGCCAGGTAAAAAGGTCCATAACAATAGATCCGACCGTTGGATCGCTCTAAAATTTTTTTCACGAGTTTCCGAAAGCTGTTTTACTTGGAGTAGCGTGGAATCAGTACCGCACTCCGACGATGTCCGGTCGGGCCTTACCACCGACATGACTAGAGTACCGTCTCAAAAGGTCCATAACAATAGATCCGACCGTTGGATCGCTATAAAAGTTTTTTCACGAGTTTTCGGAGGCTGTTTTACTTGGAGTAGCTTGGAATCAGTACCCCACTCCAACGATGCCAGTCGGACCTTACCACGGACACGACTAGAGGGACGGGTAAAAAGGTCCATAACAATAGATCCGACCGTTGGATCGCTCTAAAATTTTTTTCACGAGTTTCCGAAAGCTGTTTTACTTGGAGTAGCGTGGAATCAGTACCGCACTCCGACGATGCACAGTCGGACCTTACCGCCGACACGACTAGAGTACCGGGTAAAATGGTCCTTACCAATAGATCCGACTGTTGGATCGCTCTAAAATGTTTTTCACGAGTTTCCGGAAGCTGTTTTACTTCGAGCAGCGTGGAATCAGAACCGCACTCCGACGATTTCCGGTCGGGCCTTAACACCGACAGGAGTAGAGTATCGGTCAAAAGGTCCATAACTATAGATCCGACAGTGGGATCGGTCTAAAATTTTTTTCACGACTTTCTGGAGGCTGTTTTACTTCGATTTGCGTGTAATCAGAACCACACTCCGACGTTGTCCGGTCGGGCCTTACCACCGCCATGACTAGAGTACCGGCACAAAAGGTCCATAAGAATAGATCCGACCGTTGGATCTCTATAAAAGTTTTTTCACGAGTTTCCACAGGCTGTTTTAGTTGGAGTAGCTTGGAATCAGTACCCCACTCCAACGATGCCAGTCGGACCTTACCACAGACACGACTAGAGGGCCAGGTAAAAAGGTCCATAACAATACATCCGACCGTTGGATCGCTCTAAATTTTTTTTCACGAGTTTCCGAAAGCTGTTTTACTTGGAGTAGCGTGGAATCAGTACCGCACTCCGACGATGTCCGATCGGGCCTGAACACCGACAGGAGTAGAGTACCCGCTCAAAAGGTCCATAACTATAGATCCGACCGTTGGATCGCTATAAAAGTTTTTTCACGAGTTTTCGGAGGCTGTTTTACTTGCAGTAGCTTGGAATCAGTACCCCACTCCAACGATGCCAGTCGGACCTTACCACGGACACGACTAGAGGGCCGGGTAAAAAGGTCCATAACAATAGATCCGACCGTTGGATCGCTCTAAAATTTCTTTCACGAGTTTCCAGAAGCTGTTTTACTTGGAGTAGCGTGGAATCAGTACCGCACTCCGACGATGCACAGTCGGACCTTACCGCTGACACGACTAGAGTACCGGGTAAAATGGTCCATACCAATAGATCCGACTGTTGGATCGCTCTAAAATGTTTTTTCACGAGTTTCCGGAAGCTGTTTTACTTCGAGCAGCGTGGAATCAGAACCGCACTCCGACGATGTCCGGTCGGGCCTTAACACCGACAGGAGTAGAGTATCGGTCAAAAGGTCCATAACTATAGATCCGACGTGGGATCGGTCTAAAATTTTTTTCACGACTTTCTGGAGGCTGTTTTACTTCGATTTGCGTGTAATCAGAACCACACTCCGACGCTGTCCGGTCGGGCCTTACCACCGCCATGACTAGAGTACCGGCATAAAAGGTCCATAAGAATAGATCCGACCGTTGGATCGCTATCAAAGTTTTTTCACGAGTTTCCACAAGCTGTTTTAGTTGGAGTAGCTTGGAATCAGTACCCCACTCCAACGATGCCAGTCGGACCTTACCACAGACACGACTAGAGGGCCAGGTAAAAAGGTCCATAACAATAGATCCGACCGTTGGATCGCTCTAAAATTTTTTTCACGAGTTTCCGAAAGCTGTTTTACTTGGAGTAGCGTGGAATCAGTACCGCACTCCGACGATGTCCGGTCGGGCCTTACCACCGACATGACTAGAGTACCGTCTCAAAAGGTCCATAACAATAGATCCGACCGTTGGATCGCTATAAAAGTTTTTTCACGAGTTTTCGGAGGCTGTTTTACTTGGAGTAGCTTGGAATCAGTACCCCACTCCAACGATGCTAGTCGGACCTTACCACGGACACGACTAGAGGGCCGGGTAAAAGGTCCATAACAATAGATCCGACCGTTGGATCGCTCTAAAATTTTTTTCACGAGTTTCCAGAAGCTGTTTTACTTGGAGGAGCGTGGAATCAGTACCGCACTCCGACGATGCACAGTCGGACCTTACCGCCGACACGACTAGAGTACCGGGTAAAATGGTCCATACAATACATCCGACTGTTGGATCGCTCTAAAATGTTTTTCACGAGTTTCCGGAAGCTGTTTTACTTCGAGCAGCGTGGAATCAGAACCGCACTCCGACGATGTCCGGTCGGGCCTTAACACCGACAGGAGTAGAGTATCGGTCAAAAGGTCCATAACTATAGATCCGACAGTGGGATCGGTCTAAAATTTTTTTCACGACTTTCTGGAGGCTGTTTTACTTCGATTTGCGTGTAATCAGAACCACACTCCGACGCTGTCCGGTCGGGCCTTACCACCGCCATGACTAGAGTACCGGCACAAAAGGTCCATAAGAATAGATCCGACCGTTGGATCTCTATAAAAGTTTTTTCACGAGTTTCCACAGGCTGTTTTAGTTGTAGTAGCTTCGAATCAGTACCCCACTCCAACGATGCCAGTCGGACCTTACCACAGACACGACTAGAGGGCCAGGTAAAAAGGTCCATAACAATACATCCGACCGTTGGATCGCTCTAAAATTTTTTTCACGAGTTTCCGAAAGCTGTTTTACTTGGAGTAGCGTGGAATCAGTACCGCACTCCGACGATGTCCGATCGGGCCTGAACACCGACAGGAGTAGAGTACCCGCTCAAAAGGTCCATAACTATAGATCCGACCGTTGGATCGGTCTAAAATGTTTTTCACGAGTTTCCGGAAGCTGTTTTACTTGGAGCAGCGTGGAATCAGTACCGCACTCCGACGATGTCCGGTCGGGCCTTACCAGCGACATGACTAGAGTACCGTCTCAAAAGGTCCATAACAATAGATCCGACCGTTGGATCGCTATAAAAGTTTTTTTCACGAGTTTTCGGAGGCTGTTTTACTTGGAGTAGCGTGGAATCAGTACCGCACTCCGACGATGCACAGTCGGACCTTACCGCCGACACGACTAGAGTACGGGTAAAATGGTCCATACCAATAGATCCGACTGTTGGATCGCTCTAAAATGTTTTTCACGAGTTTCCGGAAGCTGTTTTACTTCGAGCAGCGTGGAATCAGAACCGCACTCCGACGATTTCCGGTCGGGCCTGAACACCGACAGGAGTAGAGTACCCGCTCAAAAGGTCCATAACTATAGATCCGACCGTTGGATCGGTCTAAAATTTTTTTCACGACTTTCCGGAGGCTGTTTTACTTCGAGTAGCGTGTAATCAGAACCGCACACCGACGCTGTCCGGTCGGGCCTTACCCCGACAAGACTAGAGTACCGACTCAAAAGGTCCATAACAATAGATCCGATCGTTGGATCGCTATAAAAGTTTTTTCACGAGTTTTCGGAGGCTGTTTTGCTCTGAGTAGCGTGGAATCAGTACCGTACTCCGACGATGCCCAGTCGGACCTTACCGCCGACATGACTACAGTACCGGGTAAAAAGGTCCATAACAGTAGATTCGACCGTTGGATCGCTCTAAAATTTTTTTCGCGAGTTTCCGGAAGCTGTTTTACTTGGAGTAGCATGAAATCAGTACCGCACTCCGACGATGTCCGGTCGGGCCTTAACACGGACATGAGTAGAGTACCGGCTCAAAAGGTCCATAACTATAGATCCGACCGTTGGATCGGTCTAAAATTTTTTTCACGACTTTCTGGAGGCTGTTTTACTTCGAGTAGCGTGTGATCAGAACCGCACTCCGACGTTGTCCGGTCGGTTCTTACCATCGACATGACTAGAGTACCGGCTCAAAAGGTCGATAATAATAGATCCGACCGTTGGATCGCTATAAAAGTTTTTTCACGAGTTTACGGAGGCTGTTTTACTTGGAGTAGCTTGGAATCAGTACCCCACTCCAACGATGCCAGTCGGACCTTACCACGGACACGACTAGAGGGCCGGGTAAAAAGGTCCATAACAATAGATCCGACCGTTGGATCGCTCTAAAATTTTTTTCACGAGTTTCCAGAAGCTGTTTTACTTGGAGTAGCGTGGAATCAGTACCGCACTCCGACGATGTCCGGTCGGGCCTTAACACCGAGAGGAGTAGAGTACCCGCTCAAAAGGTCCATAACTATAGATCCGACCGTTGGATCGGTCTAAAATGTTTTTCACGAGTTTCCGGAAGCTGTTTTACTTGGAGTAGCGTGGAATCAGTACCGCACTCCGACGATGTCCGGTCGGGCCTTAACACCGACAGGAGTAGAGTATCGGTCAAAAGGTCCATAACTATAGATCCGACAGTGGGATCGGTCTAAAATTTTTTTCACGACTTTCTGGAGGCTGTTTTACTTCGATTTGCGTGTAATCAGAACCACACTCCGACGCTGTCCGGTCGGGCCTTACCACCGCCATGACTAGAGTACCGGCACAAAAGGTCCATAAGAATAGATCCGACCGTTGGATCTCTATAAAAGTTTTTTCACGAGTTTCCACAGGCTGTTTTAGTTGGTGTAGCTTGGAATCAGTACCCCACTCCAACGATGCCAGTCGGACCTTACCACAGACACGACTAGAGGGCCAGGTAAAAAGGTCCATAACAATACATCCGACCGTTGGATCGCTCTAAAATTTTTTTCACGAGTTTCCGAAAGCTGTTTTACTTGGAGTAGCGTGGAATCAGTACCGCACTCCGACGATGTCCGATCGGGCCTGAACACCGACAGGAGTAGAGTACCCGCTCAAAAGGTCCATAACTATAGATCCGACCGTTGGATCGGTCTAAAATTTTTTTCACGACTTTCCGGAGGCTGTTTTACTTCGAGTAGCGTGTAATCAGAACCGCACACCGACGCTGTCCGGTCGGGCCTTACCCCCGACAAGACTAGAGTACCGGCTCAAAAGGTCCATAACAATAGATCCGATCGTTGGATCGCTATAAAAGTTTTTTCACGAGTTTTCGGAGGCTGTTTTGCTCTGAGTAGCGTGGAATCAATACCGTACTCCGACGATGCCCAGTCGGACCTTACCGCCGACATGACTAGAGTACCGGGTAAAAAGGTCCATAACAGTAGAT
>CM055354.1:2143517-2180749 GCA_029228515.1 Populus alba x Populus x berolinensis | reverse complement strand
TATCACTTAAGATGTCATCAGCAGTATCACAAATGCGATTAGGGCCCAGAGAAAGCTAAACTGTATCAATGACATCGTGCCCTGAAGGTCGTTTTATCCTGATGAACATTTTTAAATATTGAGATATGCAGCAGCTTTATGATCTTGGTGAAGTGAGTTTTGCACAATTGTCCACGAAGCCATTGAACATGCATCTGAAATAGTGCATGAATTTCAGAACTTTCTAGTCCATGTTCCCTTTTTCTGTGATTTTTTAAAATTTAACCCAGTATCTTGTACGAGGAATCAAGTTTCCCACGCCACGACAGAATTAGAATGCACATGGTATTAATAGGACACAACCAGACGAATCATTTCAATATATGGTCTTCGACTATAGCAACATTTACATGAAATAACATTTCCGAGGCTAAAGTAGATGAAATTAGAGGGAGAGTAGACCTGCTAATGGTTCATCACGTGAAGATGCAACAGCAAGTCCAGGTATCATTGTCTTGTCATCAATCTCAATTCCCAATAAATCCAAATCCAGACTTGCACCAAAAAAAAAACTTGTCTCTAATGATGCAATTTCCTCTCGGACAGCTGAAAGCAGGAAAATACATCAGCAAAGAACAGAGCAGGCTTTCAAACAAATCAAAACATACAGTATATCTAAGTTGGCAGTATGTTTTTAGCTTCAAAAAGCATGGCTCTTATAGCCTAATCCTATGCCACTTCTAAAATTTGAACTTTCGGTAAAAGTTGTGACCTGATAGACAGTCTGCAACACTTAATTAAAATAACCTTTACAAATGTCATTCACATGCAAGGCATATTTATCTTATGTGTCGGATGGAGACCAGAATATAGCATTCTCAGTGTTATATTTGACAACAACAGTTAGTTACTTGTACCTGAGTAAGGTAATTGGACAAAGGCCCATTTCTCCCCGAAAAGATTGTCTGGAAGTTCCATTGGGAAAGGGTTATCTAATGCCAGAAGTGGTTTAGCTCCCTTTTGGAAACCAGGATGGCGCGTATATACAGTCTCATAGCGCTCCTCGAGCCATAAAAGTAGTGATATGCACTGTAAAACATATCAATTATCAAAGGTGTGACTGTAGAACATAGAAGTTCTAATCCAAAACTCGAATCGTACTTCAAACTTAAATAAGCAAGAAGCTAGAGAATCCTCAATGCACTCCATGACACAAGTACATGAAAGTAGTGTGGCATGTTTGTGATTTACCCTAAATTTCCTTTCTCACCAATCAGCAACCGAAAAAACTTCGATATTTTCTCTTGTCTAACTTGGTAATATGCCCATTATGCTTTTCGGAAGGCAGCTAAAATAAAAGGTTTAAAGCATAAATAAGCCTATTAAAACATCTAAATTTAACCTTCAATGGTTATGACCATTTCGACATTTGATTGAAACCACCTCATTAATCATACTCGTAACACAGGAACGGAAAACAATACCTACCCGTTTACTTGGAATAGGCTTTATACCTATCTCTTTACATGCTTTGGTTATAATTGTCTGCATCTGAGACCTGTAAACCAAAAAACAATCTTATCATCAGTCACGTACCACCTTTAGTAAAGACAGTCACCTATGCAGCTGTGTGTATTTGCGCTAGCAAATATACAACAGAAACAGATATATATAATGTACAAATTAATTACCGTAAAAGATCACCTGAAGAACCTGATTCTTTCAGGCAGGGGGACACCAAGATCCTCACTAATGGATACAATAGCATCCTTCAAAGTGATACTATTGATAACATTGTTAGGGAAGTATTTTGTGAATTGAAGTGACAAAGAATCATCACAAACAACAAGCTCCCATACTTTCTTGCCTCTGACATCAAGTATAGGCCTAGAACAAAAATCCAACTCCCACTCCACAATGCTATCTGGATCAGTTTCCGGGTCAAGATAGACCATTTCTGCAGTTGGGTCATCTTCTTCGTAGTCCTCCTTTTCAGTCTCCACTTCTTCTTCTTGTGTTGAAACTGAGAGTTTGGGTATGATGTTTGATCGGAAATGGAGTGGTTTTACGTGGTGTTTTGAGGGTTTTAGAGAGAAAGGGAAAGGTATCTCTGAGGTTTTTGAGAAAGAAGTGATTTTGAAGACGGGTTTGTGAGGAATTCTGGTTGGATTGAAGCTAAGAGTAGCCATGGTAGCTCTGTGACGAAAGAGTCGATAAGCATCGTGGTTCGGCAGTTATGTATCTTCCACTCGTCCGTTGGTTGTCATGGGCTGGGCTTGGATAAGATTGCTGATCCACGATAATACTTGGAGGTCCATGCCCATCCTTCGACGAATCAGTTTTTTAACATGAGCAATCATAATTCATAAGATTAGTATGATGGTTAAAAATATTTATTTTCCTTTTCTTGATTGATTAAATCTATTTAATATTTTTTCATGATTTGAAAAGTGAATTTTAAAATTATTGATACAATATCCATGATAGTAATTATAAGTCCATGCCCCATAGTTGAGGGGACGGCGGATTCCGAGAGATATAAAAAATGTTTTTTAAAATGAACAATTATAATTTCAAGAGATTAATTTAACACTTAAATATATTTATTTTATTTTTATTTTAATTAATGTGAAATTAAATCAATTTTTTTTTATTTGAAATGTATATTGTTAATATTTTCTCACAACAAATTTAGTCTCATTTGATTGACTTGGCCGGACCGATCTACCTTCAATCTTCCGTCGACTTCACCTTACCCCTTGCAAATCTTCTTCATCATTATTAATAGCACTCTAACGAAGTCAAAATATAACTTTCACTATTTTAACAGAGATGAAAATAACGTTTATTTTTATAATTTTAAAATATTTTTAAAAAAAATTTAAAGTTTTTTTTTTACTTCAAATTTATTTTTTTATGTTCTAATGTAATTTTAACATATCAATATAACAAATTATTTTAATATACTTTTTGAAATAAACATTTTAAAAATCAATTATTATTACACTTTGAAACCCTACTGGCTATTTATGTATCCATTATACGAGTCTTTGGTTCAATTTCATCCGGTATCTTTGATCATTTAATTTCAAGGATGTCAATAAAGATCCGGGATAATCATAACAAAATTTTAAAAGATTAAATTGGAAGATATTAAAGTTTGATGGCCAAGTTGAAACAAATTTTAAATTTGAGTGACCTAAAAAGGAAATTTATCAAGTCAACACTAGTCATGAATTGTGAAAAGTGAAATAACATTTCCTCTAGTTTCTTTGTTAAAGATAATCTTAATGCTAATTAATTAATAATGGATAAGTAAACATTGATGCATAGAATTCTACCAAGCAATTCTAAAGGTGGATCGAGGGGGGAAAAAGAGAGGTCTCTCTACCGCGAAGAATGGCGCGGGAGCCACTTTTACAGTTTCGGCGGCCGGTATCTTCCTCTAATGTAAACCTTAATCTCTCTGTTACTTTCTCATATGTTCACTCATGCAAAACTATTTGGGTGTGAGCCAGTGTATTTATTTCAACGTTTTGTTTCTTTCCTGTTTGATTAAATGCCTGTTAGAGAGTACTTTCTCTTCTTTCACCCCCAATTTCTTAGCACCCAGAACAGTTCATCTTCATCCCAATGCATTCACCGTAGCACTTAGCCCCAACATGAATTTAATAGTCTAATGGCACGAATCCCAAGCTCGAGATGTCTCAGAGTTCTTTCAAGTCACGTCTTTGCAATCTAACCCGGGATTTGAATAGAAAAGAAAAGGAAAAAATATATCATCCAGGCTTGAATGGAGTCGATAATTCAAGAAGGTGATTAGTTTAATATTTCCATAGGGAGATTTGTAGTAGAGCATGTCAGCTTGGTTGCTGGGTATAATATAATATATACGGTGATGTAGTTTCTATTTAATATGGATATAGGAACCTAAGAGGAGCAAGCTGTCTCTGATTAAAGAGAGAAAGAGCTGGTGAAGTTTTCTGGGTACTCTTTGATTTCTTCATTTACTCCTTTTCACTGTATTATTCTCAAAAAACAACGCAGATTTGCCAGCATTAGATTTATTTTCCAACAATTCAACCTAGTCAAGAAGAACCCTTTCTGTTAGTGCTAATAAACATTAATTACATAATATAAACACTAACACCAAGATGGGTACTGATCGATTTTGTCCTCCTTTGTTTAGATGCATATCCGCTTGTTTCAGTCTCTTGTTCGTTTGTTTAATTAAGTTGATAGAATGAAGTTTTCTTTTTAATTGCTTTCGAGTCAGTGAATCGTAAACAAGAAAGAAATATTTTTTATTAATTAAAACTAAATAGAATACCTGTCGATGATGAGAACAACAACAACAACATGATTTATTTTGTTACACAATCATTAATTCTGTTTTGATTGCATGAGTTCTCTTTAACTTAACAATTTTACATCAAATTTGTTTGTGTTCAAAATTATTTTTGAAAATTTTTTAATTTATTTTTAATTTAAATTATTTTTTTATAATTTTATATCATTTTAACGTCTTAATATTAAAAATAAATTTTTAAAAAATAAATAAAACATATGATTTTAATAAATTTACAAACAAAAAAATATTTTCATATTCCTAAACAACACTATTTTGGCATATCAACTTAACAACTATTTAGAAATTAATGATTTAGTGAACAATGATTTTTTTTCTTTTTATAAGTATTAGAAATTTGATTTTTCCTTTTGAAAAGTGAAAATTGAACAACAAGTGAAATTCTAACATTCGGAAGGAATGGATTAATTCTCGATATAGATGAGGCCGGATTAAAAAAAATAAAAAACCCAATTTGTTTAGTGATACGACTGACAGTTCAAGATTTAAATATTATTATTTTTTTAATTTTCTTATTAAAATAATACCGTTTAAATTATTTTTCCCCCGGCTTAAAACTATACATAGCAGTTAATGACCGGTAATTAACCACAAAAGGATCCCACTTTTAAAAATATAATCCTGACCGTACACAATCGACGCGCTACTATAAAAGGAAATTGAAAACTTACACGCTCCCGTAACCTATCCACCATATACAGAAACGGAAGATCATTGCATCGACAAAACTATCCCTATTCCCCCCCCCGCCCCCCAAAAAAAAAAAGTCCCCAAAATCTAATTTTCACCTTCAACAATTAATTAATAAATAAATAAAGGAACCACCTCTAAATCCTCTCTCCAAAAAATACTCAAAACTCCTCAATATGGCCTTTCATGTAGCTTGCCCAATTACATGGTCAGTTGTGGTATTATCTTCACAACTAATAACACCAAACCCCCCTTCTGTCTTTACTATTTCTTCTCTTTTATGTCTCTCCCGCGAGAGAGTTCTAACTTTTTTTTACATGGTCGACTGATACGATATCTTGTTTGTTTTGTCTCTCTCTAATTTGCAGTCGCCGAATTTGTTTTTGCTCCCTAGGGTTTCCGCGAGATCTCCACTCTAGGAAACCAAAGGCTGACTTCCTGTTCGATGTAGCGGGAATCGATGAGTTTTTGACGGATCCTCTGGGAATTAGGGCTTCCAGGGAAGGAACTGTCCTGGTTTCCGTTCCTAAGGTTGTGCCTGTGCCGGCTTCGATTCCTCCGACGCATTCGCTAGAGGTCGTTTCGGCGAGAGATAGAGAAGGTGATGGTGGTGTGGGGGAGGATGCTTTTTCAACGCAGACTAAGCGCGTGGCTATTCAAAGGCAGGCTGCTGCTGCTAAGGCATCTGCCGAGTATTATGCTAAGAAGGTCGAGTCTGGTGATACCGTAAGATTTTTGTTTCCTGGTTGCTGTTAATGAATGTGAGGATGTTTTTGGTTTGTTAAGGTTTTGAACCTTTTATTTTCTTGGGAATGGTGTGAATTGTGATTGTGTAGGATAATCCCATGATTGGCCACTCGAATTTGTATTAGTTAAATTTTGGTTTATTGGATACCTGTGTTGAATTTGGGATTCAGGGGCGTTCTGGATAGCTAGTTTATTGAATTTGAGCTGATTTTTGGCGTCTGCAGTTGCGACTTTGATTTTTTTTTTTTGTGATTCGGAGGTAAATGATGAAATGATTATCTTCTCCCAAATGCTATCTATATAATTCAATTAATAGAATAGAAGTAGTTAATTTGACTGAAATGTTTAGTTTGGATTTTGAATTGTTCTTGAGGATTTGGAGGTGGTTATTTGAGTTTGACCTAATCTTGGATTTGTTTAGACATTAAAAAGCATGGAAGTCTGAGACAGTTGAAACTCAAAACACCAGCATTCGCTCATTTTCTGAATGCAGAATATCTGTAACTGTTTTTTGTTCTGATAGTTTTGTTATTCATTTGACCTAGCTTATTTATAATCCCGAGGGAGATTGAAAAGAAATTTATGAACTCTTATAGCTTATTCATTATTTGTTTGTGGATTTGGATGTGGGTTTTTGAGTTTGACCTAATCTTGGATTTGTTTAGACAAAACTCAAAACAATTACCAGCATTGGCTCATTTTCTGAATGCTGATTACTCGTAACTGTTTTTTCATCCTCATATTTTTTTTACTCATTTGAGCTAGCTTATTTACAATTCCGATGGAGATTGAAAAAGAAATTTATGAACTGTTATAGCTTATTCATTCTTTGTTTGTTATCGGGCAGCATGGTATTGGAACCCTTTTATTGCACAAAAACTTTCCCATCTAGATGCACTGGCATGTTTCCTTAGGCACAAATCCACAGTTGATGAGTTATGGAAATCAAGTAAAATAATTTTTGGCTGCTATTGTGATGACATATGCTATATCATTTTGCTAAATACCATCACCATTTGTTTAATTCAGGTTGCCTCAAAAGATACTCCTGGAGAAGATGCGGGGCTGTTATGTCAAATATGCTTTGTGGGTGAAACAGGGGGAAGTGAGAGAGCGAGGAAGATGCTCCCATGCAAAAGTTGTGGCAAGAATTACCACATGAGCTGTTTGAAAACTTGGGCTCGGCATAGAGGTAAAACTCATTGGGTTAAAAACTCTGAAGGCTGCTGTTTTTTTGTTTATTCTCATAGGTTGATTGATGGCAGATTTATTTCACTGGAGTTCGTGGACCTGTCCATCTTGCCAAACTTGCGAGGTACTCATTGATATACACTGTTGATTAATTAATGAAGTTGCATCCTTACTGTTTTGAGGCAAGAAATGTACGTAAATTCTAGATTCATTTTATGCTTCTGTGCATCTGAATGTTGTATCTCTTTACAACTGTAAGGCCATGAAATGTTAAGAGTTAGAGTGAGTTCATTCTAGTGTTCTGTGTATTCTATTCCTTAAAGTCCTTCTCAAAACAGATGATTTATTTATGTTCTGCGTAGTTTCCATGTGCTGGAAGCTTTCTGGACACATAACGTTTTTAATACATTATCATTGCTCTTACACTTCATAACTTCTTCTGTCCATAGGTATGCCGAAAGACTGGAGATCCAAGTAAGTTTGTGTTTTGCAGAAGGTGTGATGGTGCTTATCACTGTTACTGCCAGCATCCTCCACACAAGGTGATGTGTTAATTACTTGTTTTTGGGTGTCATATCTAGATTATAATGGCACTACTAACAGACATTCCTGCATAGTGCAGAATGTCAGCTCTGGACCATACTTGTGCCCCAAACATACAAGGTGTCACAGCTGTGGATCTTCTGTCCCAGGAAATGGACTAAGTGTGAGGTACTGTTATCAACAGTTAGCCTTTCCACATAATATGGTCTTGTTTTGAACAATTGATGCTCATCTATTCTTTTTAATTCTGTGGTTACTTGCAAAAATGTGAAAAATGCATATCTTGTGCCAGTATATAGATATTTATTGCTTTGTGACTTATGGAATTCTTATATATATAAATAATGTCATTTTTGGTATCAGTCTCTCTTAAGCATGTCTTTCAGCACCGTACCTATTAATGAGAATGCTAACCCACTTTTCAATCCATTATGTTTGCAATTTTATACGGTGAGTGTGACACCTTATCTGAGTATATATGCCATTTTGAAAGCGATTGTTATGTGCAGGTGAATCGATTATGAATTTGTTTGATTTATGCCCTTTTCGATAGATATATCTGATTTAGACTACCCAGATGATCTTTAGAATGCAAAGTAATTGAAGCCAAAGAAAATAACGGAACATGTTTTGGTAGTTAGTGGGAGGAGTTGTTTATCGACATGCAATAGTTACATTTATAATTCTAGTGTGATTGTACTTTTCAACAGGGTTTAGTCTTCTTTATTTCTTACTATTAGCAGGTTCATTTATCATATGTTTTTAAAACACGCAGGTGGTTTCTGGGATACACTTGCTGTGATGCTTGTGGAAGATTATTTGTGAAGGGAAATTATTGCCCTGTTTGCTTGAAGGTATTGTCGACTTCATGCTATCTTTGGATTGTCACAAACTTTTCATTAAAAGAAAAAAAGCTGTTCTATGTTAATTACCTACTGCTTGTAGACTGTCATGATTGATCATTATATTTAAATGCTTCATCATCAGTCCAAAAAAAATGTCCCAGATGATTTTGTTTAGTAACTTGATATTTTTACTTTAAAATATGAATGAAATCGATTAGGTGTCTTGGCTCAACCTTATAGGTTTATAGAGATTCGGAATCAACTCCAATGGTTTGCTGTGATGTATGCCAGCGATGGGTGCACTGTCATTGTGATGGCATAAGGTTTGTCTTTCCCCTCTCAAAATACACAGTGCTAATGACATGTTAGGTAGATTCTGCTGCACAGTTTTTACTTCTTTGGAATTTTTAAGTGACTTTTCTTGGATGTAAATCCTTGTTTCATGTTCTTATTGGATATCTAATAAAGCTTTTCCTGAGCAGTTATTTATAGGAAGTAGTTTACACCTTTGAGAAATCAGATAGCTTATTCTGAAGAAATGTTTTGCAGTGATGAAAAATATCTTCAGTTTCAAGTAGACGGAAACCTCCAGTACCAATGTGCCACATGTCGTGGAGAATGCTATCAGGTTTGTTAATTGTGGAAAGCTCTCTCTCTGAAGCACGTACACATGTGGCTAGTCTTGCTTAGATGTGGTGTGCTGGGATGGTTTGGTTAGAACTTCTTTTCTTACTTCAGAAATGTATACTGCCAGGTAAAGGATCTTGAAGATGCTATTCAAGAGCTGTGGAGGCGACGAGATAAGGCTGATCGAGGTTTAATTGCAAGCTTGAGAGCTGCTGCTGGGTTGCCAGTCCAAGAAGACATATTTTCTATCTCTCCTTATTCAGATGATGATGAAAATGGTCCGGAGGCACTAAGGAATGATTTTGGGCATTCTATAAAACCCTCTCTCAAAGGGATAGTCAGCAAGTCACCAAAGAAGAGCAAGGATCATGGAAAGAAACTTTGGAATAAAAAATATTCCAATAAAAAAGATTCTTATGCTGCTTCAATTAGTAAGACTGTACCACTTCAGCAGGACATTCATTCTTGTGTACATGATTTGGATGATTACAAGAATGATGACACGGAGTCTCGAGGAAAGGGAGGATTGGGTAGATGTTCTTCTCCTGTTCCCGGAATTGTGAATCACACTGAAGGGACTTGCTCTATCAATCAGCCAGGTGGTTTGAAACACAAGTTTGTTAACGAGGTGATGGTTAGCAACGGAGAAAGGACATCCAAAGTTTTTAAAATCAAGAATAATAAGCCTCATGATTTGGATAGTGGGTATGATACTGAAAAACATGCTGGCAAGTCGAAGTCTGTTAAGGCAAAGAAATTAGTAATAAATTTAGGTGCACGCAAAATAAACATCACTAGTCCAAAATCTGAGGCTCAAAGCTGCCAAGGCAAACAAGATTGGAAGGCTTCCAATGGTAATGATCTACATGTCATAAAACTGCTCTTAGTGCAATTATTAATATGTTCTTATTGACAAAGCCCTTTGATTCATTATTACCATATTTTGGCCATTGCTAATTTTTTTATTGCAGTGGTTTTTCTCTTCATTCTTTTTCTGATAAAGTTTTTGGTGATCATATAAAAATGCTGATGTTATCATCTTACCTACCAATTCACTGACATGATTAATTTCTGCAATTTGCACGAGATGCAGTTGATCACACAGGGAAAACAAAAGGCTTGATTAAGTTTGCAAGGAGAGAAGGGAATTTGATTAAGTTTGGAAAAGTAAAAGCTGAAGCTTCAAACTTCAGCCCCAAATCTGATGGAGGGAGTCATGCTGATGGATATGAAACCGTTCCCCTAGATTATGCTCGTGTTTCATCAGCTAAAAAGAGCCTTGAAGGAAGCAGGGCTGCAGTGGGACCTGCAGGTGAAGTCACCAAATTAAGAAGTGACAAATTATCTGTGGGAAAGCAATCAGAGGTCAGGGCTGATACGCATACAGAAAGCAATGATGAATCTGGTGACACTCCTATATTGCAATCATTACAAAAGGATTCAAAATTTTCTTTGAAGCTAAAGATTAAGAAACCTAATTTTGAAAATCAGAGTTCTCTGATTCCTCTTCATGAAGAAGAAAAGAGTAATATAAGGGGCCAAAGGTCAAAAAGGAAGAGAGCGTTGAACTTCATGGAGAAAACGATGTATAATGAAGATGAAGGTATGTCACAATCACATCTAGACAGTGAAATGATGGAAGCTAATTGGATATTGAAAAAATTGGGTTATGATGCTATTGGAAAGAGAGTTGAAGTTCATCAGCCATCTGACAATTCATGGTGAGTTTTCGTTTTCCATTTTTCCTTTTGGGTGAGGGATAAAAAGGTGTAGGCCAGTTAGCACACCCATCATATTTCCTGATTGATGCACTCCCTTTTGTCATCCATCTCAGCCTGTTTTGAAATAAGAAGTGACTTGTTCACGGAAACATTTGTCATATCACGGAAACAAAAACTGAGGAGGCTGGTGGTGGGGAGGGTCAATTTGTAAATTGGTTTTGGAGGATTCCTCAATGGTCTAACACATGCAATGCCATCATTTATCTAAACCCCATCCATGCGCATGCTTCTATGTTATAAGCTACTTGTTTGCTGCTGCTTTATTGAGTTGATCATGAGCATTAGAACTTGGAAACCTTCATGTTCTGCTACTCTTTTTTGAAATTTGGTTGAATATTGGCTTGATGTTTCTTTAATATATCTGATGTCTTCTAAACCCAGGCACAAGGGAGTTGTCTCTGACATTGTTGAAGACACATCAATGTTATCTATTACTCTAGATGATGATAGAGTAAAGACCTTGGAACTTGGGAAGCAGGCAGTTCGCTTTGTTTCTCAAAAGCAAAAGAGGTCAAAAACATGAAAGCTGAACTTGTTTTCAAATATTGACAATTGCATCTGGACTCCAGATACTCGTCTCATTTATAGTTGAAGAGGTAGTGCCCATTCCTAAGGACCACAGAGATATCAGTTGCGTATATGGCTGGTGATCTTTCATCGGAGCATTGTTTGCCATGGTGCTTTTAACATCTATGTGAAATTCTTTTGTACAACTAGTGATTATTTTGACGGAGGCCTATCCCTCCAGCCCCCATACCCCTCTCTTCATGTGCTCAAATGTAGCTTGCTTCCCAGTGTTTGGAACCCTGTATCTAGCTAGGCTTCTAGAATAACTTGGTTGGTTGATAATCAGTAATGCGCGTAGGAAGTTGCGTTGCCCTTGTTAATTGTAGTTTAGTTTACAAAGCTCCGGAACTTCTGTTTCTTTTTTTCAAATTTAATTTAATATAATTGGTGCATGTGTATTATGAAATCAAGTCCCTGGTTTTCCAAATACTCCCCGTCGTTAACAGATGCACTGCGAACTGTAAATTAGATCGAGAATCACAGTTGGATGTATTGGATGATTTTACAAGGAAAATATGTACTTTTTACTAAAACAGAAAATTTACCGGGAAATTTTAAGCTGGATGATAATCTTTTTTCTGAATCGCAATCAAAATGGTTACAGAAGGAGTAAAATCCGGACCGTTTGTTGTTGGGTTTTTGTAAGAGTTAAGATTGCAAGTGGTACTCTTGAAGCAAATCATAATCACATTAGGAATTCTAGTTTCATGGACATAATTAAACTCTTATAGAATTCTAGTCTTATTAGGACTCTTATAGGAAGTACATAATCATTCGTATTATATTGACATTCAATTATATTTTTATAGCATCTATCGTTATATAGACTTTTATTAACTAAGTAAATATATTATGTAATTAAAACAACTTGAAAAGATAAAAGAATGCTTTATTAATTTTATTATATAACTATACTGTGTTTACACCGATAAGCTCCTAGGTTATAACGCTCACAATCGGGACGTTCCATCTCAATTTCCTCTCCTATCTTCTTCATTTAATGTATCTTTTCCATTGGTAAGAATGAAGCACTTATGTTTATCCATACTCTATTGCATTAATACGTAACTGAAACAAAAATCTGGCTTCTATTGCATTAATTTTCTGCAGATTGTAGCCCTACAACATTAACAGTGCTGAAAAGGGTTTATGAGAAAACAATGAGTGATCATACAGGTGGAGGCGGCAAGTCTAGTAAAAGCCAAAATCCAACACAGTCATCTGAATCCAAGTCGTTTTGGATGGCAAGAAAATGTAAACCTCCACATGCCTTCTTTGCAGCTTCCCAGGCTTCAGCTTCAGCTGTTGTTACAGGAGTTTTCTTATAGGTAGCATAAACATAACGGGTTGCAATTCCTACTGATAGAATCAAGCAAGCACGAGAAGTGTCAGCTTCAATTGCGCACACTTCCAGCCCGTTCATCCACGCTGCAATAGCAAACGAAAAGATTCGAACAGGTGGCTCAGTCTTACGAGCGTCACAAAGTTCTAGAAGGCACACTTACAATTAGATGCACTAAAAGACCACAAGATAGTAAGACAGGACTTCATGGACATGGAAGTGGAAGTGGGGAAGTCTGTTAAAACATAAACAGTGTTCATGGCAATCACATTTTTTTCCCAGGGAATAATAAGTGCTCGTAACAATCATCAAGGAATCAGATTCTTGTATATTTTGATATGCATTGGGATTCACCAAAAATTATGGAAGCATCTGCTGTCGATAAAGCAATTTCAGTTTCAATGACATCGTGCCCTGAAGGTCGTTTTATCCGATGAACATTTTAAAATATTGAGATATGCAGCAGCTTTATGATCTTGGTGAAGTGAGTTTTGCACAATTGTCCACGAAGCCATTGAACATGCATCTGAATAGTGCATGAATTTCAGAACTTTCTAGTCCATGTTCCCTTTTTCTGTGATTTTTTAAAATTTAACCCAGTATCTTGTACGAGGATCAAGTTTCCCACGCCACGACAGAATTAGAATGCACATGGTATTAATAGGACACAACCAGACGAATCATTTCAATATATGGCCTTTGACTATAGCAACATTTACATGAAATAACATTTCCGAGGCTAAAGTAGATGAAATTAGAGGGAGAGTAGACCTGCTAATGGTTCATCACGTGAAGATGCAACAGCAAGTCCAGGTATCATTGTCTTGTCATCAATCTCAATTCCCAATAAATCCAAATCCAGACTTGCACCAAAAAAAAAACTTGTCTCTAATGATGCAATTTCCTCTCGGACAGCTGAAAGCAGGAAAATACATCAGCAAAGAACAGAGCAGGCTTTCAAACAAATCAAACCATACAGTATATCTAAGTTGGCGGTATGTTTTTAGCTTCAGAAAGAATGGCTCTTATAGCCTAATCCTATGCCACTTTTAAAATTTGAACTTTCGGTAAAAGTTGTGACCCGATAGACAGTTTGCAACACTTAATTAAAATAACCTTTACAAATGTCATTCACATGCAAGGCAGATTTATCTTATGTGTCGGATGGAGACCAGAATATAGCATTCTCAGTGTTATATTTGACAGTAACAGTTAGTTACTTGTACCTGAGTAAGGTAATTGGACAAATGCCCATTTCTCCCCGAAAAGATTGTCTGGAAGTTCCATTGGGAAAGGGTTATCTAATGCCAGAAGTGGTTTAGCTCCCTTTTGGAAACCAGGATGGCGCGTATATACAGTATCATAGCGCTCCTCGAGCCATAGAAGTAGTGATATGCACTGTAAAACATATCAATTATCAAAGGTGTGACTGTAGAACATAGAAGTTCTAATCCAAAACTCGAATCGTACTTCAAACTAAAATGTGGAAGAAGCTAGAGAATCCTCAATGCACTCCATGACAAAGTACATGAAACTAGTGTGGCATTTCTGTGATTTTGAGGTATCTTAAGAACCCCCTAGATTTCCTTTCTCACTGACTAGCAACCGAAAAAATTGCGATATTTTCTCGTGTCTAACAACTTGGTAATGTACCAATCATGCTTTTCGGAAGGCACCTAAAATACAAGGTTTAAAGCATAGATAAACTTGTTAATACTCTTAACATCTAAATTTAACCTTCAATGGTTATGACCATTTCCACATTTGATCGAAACCACCTCATTAATCATACTCGTAACATGAACGGAAAACAATACCTACCCGTTTACTTGGAATAGGCTTTATACCTATCTCTTTACATGCTTTGGTTATAATTGTCTGCATCTGTGACCTATAAACCAAGAAACAATCTTATCATCGGGCACATAAAATCTTTAGTAAGGAAAGTCACTTATGCAGCTGTGTGTGTCTGCGCTAGTAAATACATAACAGAAACAGATAGTAATGTACAAACTACCGTAAAAGATCACCTGAAGAACCTGATTCTTTCAGGCAGGGGGACACCAAGATCCTCACTAATGGATACAATAGCATCCTTCAAAGTGATACTATTGATAACATTGTTAGGGAAGTATTTTGTGAATTGAAGTGACAAAGAATCATCACAAACAACAAGCTCCCATACTTTCTTGCCTCTGACATCAAGTATAGGCCTAGAACAAAAATCCAACTCCCACTCCACAATGCTATCTGGGTCGGTTTCCTGGTCAAGATAGACCGTTTCTGCGGTTGGGTCATCTTCTTCGAGGTCCTCGTTTTCAGTCTCCACTTCTTCTTCTTGTGTTGAAACTGAGAGTTTGGTTATGATGTTTGATTGGAGATGGAGTGGTTTTACGTGGTTTTTTGAGGGTTTTAGAGAGAAAGGGAAAGGAATCTCTGAGGGTTTTGAAAAAGAAGCGGTTTTGGATATGGGTTTGTGAGGAATTCTGGTTGGATTGAAGCTAAGAGTAGCCATGGAAGCTCTGTGACGGAAGAGTTGATAAGCATGGTAGTTCGGCAGTTATATATCCACCACTCATGTCCGTTGGTTGTCGTGGGCTGGGCTTGGATAAGATTGGTGATCCACGATAGTTCTTGGAGGCCGTGCCCCACGGTTGACAAATCGGCTGTTGCGATCATAATTTTAAAAAGTCACCTTAAAAATGTTTGTTTTTTTATAGATTAAATTTATCTAATAATTTCTCCTCGTATGTAAAGTGGATCTTAAAATTTTTTAAAGAGAAATATAGTCTCAGTGAAAGAGAATGAAGTTCGATGTTGGTGACTACTTTTGTTTTTGCAGATAAATTTTTTTTATCGCTTTTTTTATTGTTTTTCTATCAGGATCTTCCTTCCTTTTCTCTGGGAATTATCTCTCAAAATTCCTCTCTTCTTTTTTTTTACTGGCACGAGACAGACTAGTTAAAAGGATCCATGTTTTCCTTCTCTTTTTTGTCCTCGACTGATATTGTTACATTTTATATATAAAATAAACTAAAAATTCATTGAAGAAGATTTTTTATTTTTTTCTTAATGAAAGTCTTGAATTAAATGTACTTATTTTCTCATTTTCCATAATTATCGATTCCTACCACATATTATTATTTTTTTCCTTTAGAGAATCCAAGTTTTTGGCTGAGTTTATTAAAATATCAAATTTCTATTATATCAAGCTTAATTTGGCGGCTATTGGATATGAAAGGCACACCAGACCTGGTAATTTAGATCTAGCTGTCATGTGTGACTTGGCAGGTTTTGAAACCAACAAGAGAAAAGACAATGTTTTCTAGTGCTATAATATAGTTCATAATACAAATATATTATGTTTATAGTATAGTCCATAATATAATCAAAATTTCTATTATATCAAGCTTAATTTGGCTGTCATTGGGTTTGAGAGCAAGCAAAACCTAAAAATATTAGGTCTGATAATAATACAACACCCAACAACTTTAAAAAAAAAATACATAAAGACAATATTTTTTATAGTGCCACAATGTAATCCACAATACAATAAATTTATATATAAGATACTGCATAATATTTTCCCACCCACCCCTCCCCCCCCCCCTCTCTCTCTCTATCTCTCTCTCTCTCTCTCTCTCTCTCTCTCTCTCTCTCTATATATATATATATATATATATATATATATATATATATATATATATAAACAAGTGCGTGCATCTAATCTTCTATATAATATTTATATTAACAAAACATTTTTTCATAGAAGTAAAAAAATTGCATGACTAATCAAATTAGATTTTTGATTAAAAACATTTTTTACAGTTTAAATCATCATAGTTTTTTTGAATATATTTTTTTTTGTTGCTTTTTATTCAATTAAATATGTTGTCAATAAAAAATATTTTATTTTTGAAATAAAAAAATTATATGAATCAGAAAAAAAAATATACTTTAAAATTTTATTCACACATATTTTTATTATTTTATAATTAAATAAATTCTAAAAAATTCTTGAGTCGTGGAAAATAGCACTAGTAAATACAAAATAGAAGAAATGGATAAAATAGAAATTGATTGAGGAATTATACCTTACAATTCTAACGGTCAGACAAGGAGAGAGAAAAAAAAAAAAAAAGGACCACGAAAAAGCCCTATCTAGTATCTAGTATCAACAGAGACTTGCCTCAACAAAACACTTTCGTGCCCTAACAAGCATAAAGGTCTCTCTGCCGCGAAGAAGACGCGGGAGCCACTTTTCCAGTTTCGGCGGCTGATATCTTCCTCTAATGTAAACCTTAATCTCTCTGTTATTTTCAATCATACAGCAATATGCTCACCTACGCAAAACTATCTGGGCGTAAACCAGTGTATGTAATTCAACGTCTTGTACCTTTCCTGTTTGATTAAATGCCTGTTAGAGAGTACTTTCTCTTCTTTCACCCCCAATTTCCTAGCACCCAGAACAGTTTATTCTTATTCATTCACCATAACGCTTAGCTCCAACAGGAATTTAATAGTCTAATGGTAAGAATCCCAAGTTCGAGATGTCTCTGAGTCCTTTCAAGTCCTTTCCTTACTATCTAATCGAAAATTTGAATAGAAAAGAAAGGAAAAAATATATCATCTTGGCTTGAACGAAGTCGATAATTCATGAACGTGACCAGTTTAATATCTCCATAGGGAGATTTGTTGTAGAGCATGTCAACTTGGTTGCTGCGTATAATATAATTTATATGATGATGTATTTTCTATTTAATATGGATATAAGCACCTAAGAGAAGCAAGCTTTCTCTGATTAAAGAGAGAAAGAGGTGGTGAAGTTTCCTGGGTTTTCTTTTATCTCTTCATTTACTCCTTTTCATTGTATTATTCTCAAAAAAACAGCGCAGATTGTCAGCATTAGATTTATTTTCCAACAATTCAATCAAGTCAAGAAGAACCCTTTCTGTTTGTGCTACTAAACATCAATTACATAATATAAAAACTCACATCGAGATGGGTGCCGAGCAATACCGTCCTCCTTTGTTCAGGTGTGTATACTTGTGTTTCAGTTTCTCTTATTTGTTTGTTTAATTGAGTTGATAGAATGAATTTTTCTTTGCAATTGCTTTCGGTTGGTTATATTTGCAGTGTTGCACCTATGATGGAGTGGACCGATAAACATTACAGGACTGTTGCGCGGATCATATCGAAACATGCATGGCTGTATACAGAGATGCTTGCTGCGGAAACAATTGTTTATCAACAAGGAAATTTGGTATGTGAGTGAAAGATTGAGGATGGAAATGAATTATTTTTTATTGGTTAGTGATTGGGTGCCAGTGTGCAGACTCTTTCTGGATTCACCAGGAATTGTAGACTAACAAACGGTTTCAAGAACTTGAGATAGGGAGTTTCTGATGACTAATGAGGTTGAGAGGAAGACATGTTTCTAGTACTTTAGATCTTTCATCATGTTAGTAATCACATAGCTGGTTCCAACAATGTCATATAAAACGCATGTGTGCGCACATGTCCGTGATAAACATACACTGAAACCAAATAATTGATGAAATGTATTAATGGGGCATGCTCTTATATATATTATATATATAATTGCCTTCTCCTAAGCATGCAGTTTGGATCATTTCAGCTTATCTGTACCATCCTTGGAAACTAGTTTCCTCCTTGGTATCTTCTTGTAAATGAATGTACCTACCTTTTGCCTCACATATTCTCCTGTTTCTTTCATCATTGCCATTGAGTGTTTTGGATTTCTCCTTCATTTGGTGGGATCTTGGCTTAATGATTAGTTCCTTCTTGAAAACTACTAATTCTGCATTTCTTGTTTATATTGCTCAGGACAGATTTTTGGCATTTCCTTCTGAACAGCATCCCATTGTGCTGCAAATTGGTGGGAATAATTTAGACAACATTGCAAAAGCAACTCAACTTGCTAATGCTTATGGCTTTGATGAAATTAACTTGAAGTTAGTAGAATTCTCTGCTTTTCTTTCAGTTCTCTTGTTGTTTTTCCTAGGATAAACTGAGTCAACTCATTTTTGTCCCCCAAAATTTACCAGTTGTGGGTGTCCTAGTGCCAAGGTAGCTGGACATGGATGCTTTGGTGCCCGTCTTATGCTCGATCCAAAGGTTTGGTAACTATGCCAATTAAATTTATTAGTCCTGGTCTAGATGATGTTTTTATTTTCTTTTTTCATATTTATTATGTTCTCATAAATTCTTTGGTATTTACAAGGAAAGTTTGTCAGTGAAGCCATGTCAGTAATCGCTGCCAACACAGATGTCCCTGTCAGTGTTAAGTGCCGAATTGGTGTAGATGATCATGATTCTTATAATGAGCTATGTAAGGACCTTGCATCTGCTTTCTTATGTCTCTCTGAGGGAAAATAAAATTAGACGATTACGTAATTCAAGCACTTGTCCCGTCAAAAGATTTAACCTTTGAACAACTAGATAATCGGAAAACTGAGAGTAGATGTTCTCTATCGTTCCTCTTCATGGTTTATCACATCACCACTGGTTAGAATCTGGGTATTGTGTCAGAGACCTGTAACCACAGTCTTGTGATTGTTTTTACTGTAAATTCTGAAGTACTTCACAGACCTTGCAAAAGCCACTGCTGTCCTGTTCATGCATTTTATAAAGAAGATATCTCACACTGTCTATGTGTAAGTTCAAAAAAAAAAAAATCACAGAATTAATAATTAATATCTCCTCTTCATTGTAGCTCTCTACTCATTTTTCTGCATTTTAAGTATTTCCTTTCAGATTATTTTTTTATATATAAGTTTTGAACTTCAAATCAGCTATACAATCTTTAGTAATTTTATTCAAGATTGTTAAATACGACCCCAATGAAAAAACATTCTAGCTATGCCACTGAGTGAAGAGGATGTATTATGAGGTAGTTTGCTTATTCTAACAATAAAACCATCCTTGATTAGCATGTAACTTTGAACACAGCTTGACTGATGACCATGTATATTCAAATTGTCCATACTGAATATTGACTGCTAATTGCTTGTGATTTTTTAGTGCTAAAATTTCTGGCATTGTACCTTGATCTTAATGTTATCTTCCCCTTTCAGGTGATTTTATCTATAAGGTTTCTTCTCTCTCTCCCACTAAGCATTTTATTATACATTCACGGAAGGCTATGCTTAATGGTATTAGCCCAGCTGACAATCGAAGGATTCCTCCCCTGAAGTATGTGTGGACTTTAAAAATTTAGTTTGTGATTGAATTTTAACATAATTAAATTGATGTTACATAAATTATTTAGTAAGCACAACAGTAGGTTGTTATTCTACAAATGTGTTTCTCCTTAATTTTAAGCATCCTTTGATCAGATAATGATATGCTTAAATTTGTGTTATGAACATACTGGTACAGATATGAGTACTATTACGCCCTCTTACGTGATTTTCCTGACTTAAGATTTACAATAAATGGAGGCATAGATTGTGTTGATGAGGTGAGGCCTTGTTTTCTCCTTGTATAATTAACTTATGTTTACATTTTGATTCTAGCTTTTGCTATGCTTTTAAAGGTTCATTGAATTATGAGTATTCTTTTATTGCCCATGTCCCTCATGATAAGGCAAAATTGTTTTGCTCATCCCGGACATCTCAATTGATAGGTAAATGCAGCATTAAGGGAAGGAGCGCATGGTGTAATGGTTGGGCGTGCTGCCTACAATAAGTATGTATAATGAGTTTTTTATGCACTTCTTGTACCTGGCATTTTTTTTTCGAGAGGGGGTGGGGGTGGAGGAGGGAGAACATGACATGGTTTAGGCAACCTTAAAATCTCCCTGTGGACATGATCTGATAATCCTTGTCTTCTCACAGTAGGGAATTTCAATGAGTGACAAACTCTGAATATCAAACGAACTGTACATTGTAAAGGAGAAAATAAAAACTTTAAATGACTTGTTTTTCTGTCTCGGGGTATTATAGTAATGATATTTGGGAAGAAGTAAAAGATACATATATGGAGAGAGAAGTTTCCAATGCAGAAACACAGGTGACTTGCTGCATCATTCACACAGCTGGACAGACTATATGCCTGTTTTCTAATGTGATGGTAAAAAAACTAGAGGGGCAACTGTAAGTAGTGTTTTTTAGTCCACAGAGCAGTTGCTTCATGCAAGTGTTCAGGCTTCAGCAGTAGAATTTTCTCCAGAATTTTTTTGTTAGGACATTTGTTTGATGTGAGACCATAAGGCCCTTTCTAGTCCCGTGGACAAACTTTGACCAAACTAGTAACCTCTACTTTTACATAATGGGTCAAGTTTCTGCTATTATTGATAGGATACGACAAATATAAGACAAACATACCTTTAGGCTTTGTGTTTCCATTTTTATGCAGTCCTCTCTCTATTATATTGTTCTCCTCTGATGATTAATCTAAAGAAAGCTGTATATTTTTTCAGCCTTTGGAATACTCTGGCACATGTTGATTCTGCTGTTTATGGCGAGCCAAGCAGCGGCCTTACACGTCGTCAGGTTGAAGAGAAAATATTGCCTTCCATAGGCACACACCTTTATGATTTCCTTATATCCTATTAACTTCAGTTTCTGGTTTCATTGATTTTCAGGTCCTTGAACAATATCAAGTATATGGGGATGCTGTTCTGGGAACGTATGGGAATAATAGGCCTAATATGCGGGAGTTGATAAGGGTACATTAGATTATTTTACTGATTATTTTGAAGCAATCATTTTCTGAAAATAACTGAATGTCTTGTATGAAATATAAAGCTACATCTTATAAAACTCTGTTTCCTTGGTATTTGCCAGGGATGAATAATTATACATCTATACTCCCTCCATAGTGCAGAACAATATTTATATTTTATTTTTTTTCCATGTCTACTAGTTAATGTGTATAGGGATGGGTGTACAGCTTGTGCTGCTTTTTGCCATCATCTGCTGGCTACAAGAAATTTAGATTTAGTTCTGATTTTGTTGGGTTGTAAGAAAAGGATATGCAGACATGCTATTGGTGTAGGACTCTTTTTAGTTAATCACAATTCACGTCTTGAAGTTTTGGCTACTGTTTGGTTTGGATTTATTCATGCTCTAATCCCCTTGGATAAGAATGGAAACTGCTCTATATCTCTCTGTTATTGTGTTCTTTGAATTTGCATTTTTTTACTGCTATAATATATTTGAAAAGTGTTAATATGCTGCAGCCTTTATCTGGTTTTTTCTATGCTGAACCCGGAAACAGTTTGTGGAAACGCAAAGCTGATGCTGCTTTCCTGAATAAGAATATCACGGTATGTCGATCACAATAACCTACCTAGTTTTGTTGTGTTCCAATGGCTGTTTGAATCCTAACTTGCAAAGTAGATCGTGTTTAAGAATTGGGGCAAGCTTGGCTAGTGTTTAACCTATTTGGTTTGCAAGGGTGGTTGTGAGTGTTCGAACTACAATATCCAGATTGGAAAAATTTCCTAGCGTGTAGGCACTCAATAGCCAGATAATGTCAATGCAGAAGTTTAGGAAAGCATTGATTCATTCTTATTTTTAATTTGTCTTCCTTTCTCTAATCAAGTAACCTCACGCTAATTCTACTGTGTCCTTTTTGTTGAACATGAGATTACCGTTACTCGATTGTTACCTGAATTCAAACTACTCTGAATATTGCAGACAGTTAAATCCTTTTTTGAAGAAACCCTAGTAGTGATTCCTGATGCTGTCTTGGATTCACCTGTTGCGGAGCTACCATCTGGTCGTAAAGATCTTTTTGCTAATGTACGGGGATTGCTTCCACCACCATATGAAACCAGAACAGAGGAGGTAGTAGTATATGCTCAGTCTTAACATAGAGGCTTGATTTATACCTTCCTACTTCCCATAGCTTACACAGCATTTGCAATTTTTTGGATGACCTGGCTGATTGGTCCGTGTAACATTATGTTTGAATTATGTGTTAAATCAGAAGATTTATGATTGCCCCTCAACACTGAGGTACAAACACTTTGGATGTATTTACTAAAAGCCTTCGAACTAGGATTGCAACAGGATACCCAAATTGCAAGCAGGTAAAATTACAAATGTATGTCAATGAATCTGATGATTTTGGAATATTAACATTTTTTAAGGTTTATTTTTTGTGCTCGTATTTTCGATGCATATGGGATCACAATTTATGGCTTTGAAAGTCACTGATGGCTGTTTGTTTGTACCTTTCAAAGTATTATGGGCTGGAGCAGTCTAGCTTGTATGTGCATACTCTGTCGACCCAATTCCCCGAACCACTGGCTCATTCTCTAAACAGATTATGATTTAAGACCATAACTTCTAGCAAATTTCAAGCAAATTAACTGTTAGACAGACATGGCTAATTTCAGGAGTAGCTAAGAACGTGTCATGCTTAATGTTCCTGCAGAGCCCATATCATTATGGTGGAGTGTTAATTGACTGGCAAGGCTAACTAAAAAGAGTCGGCTTTTTACTGTACTTTAAATAACAGTGTATTTTTTTGGGTAATTTTTACTTTGATTCTTGAATTTTTACTCTATGCAATTTGGTTCTTTTAAATTCAAATTAGCCCTTAATTACATATTTTTTTAGAAGGAAGTGTTGAATTGAAGGCTAAATAACTGAAGTGAAAATATCAAGTAACACAAAGGATGGGTTGAAAGTTTTGTTGAAACATTTATTTTAATCCCTTTATTTTTTTAGATATTATGTGGCAAGTCCCTTAAATTCAAAAATAATACATTTTGATACCTATATTTTCCTCTTTTTCAGTCCTTTTATGCTGGGAGGAGAGAGTGAGAGTCACTGAATTTTAGCTTAAAAAGAGAAAATGGTTGTCGAGGAAAATTCTGACCACCAAAATTGTTGTTTGTGTTAAAAAGTTTCATATAATTAGGGAGTTTTGTTTAAGTGTTTGTTTACCTTGAGAACACCTAAAACAATAAATCTAAACTCGGGAATAATTTTTGTTGCTGGTATATTTCAGGTTTTTGGCCAGTTTATTAACTTTTTGGTGGTTGTATATTGGTTTAATAAGGTCTCTATAATGTTTTTCTAAGTGTTTTGGATTAAAAATAAGTTGAAATGAGATTTTTTGAGTGAAAAAAACAAAGGCCTATTTTTTTAGCCGCCACAATAGTTTGATTCTGGGTTGACAAGACGATGCGTCGTATATTGATGCAGACAATGAGTTATTTTTTTTTTAGTATACTTGAAGCGGACAACACATTGTCCACCTCATTGAACTTTTTTTAAAAAAAATCTGCGTCTGGGCCTGGTGTTGTAGGCTCGCATGTGGGTCATTGCTTTATTGGACTAGGCGTTGGGTCTGTCTTGCCAAGCTAAAAAATGTTCAGCCTGGTTTTTTTTTTCAGTTTCTTCTTTTTTTAAAAAATAGTGCATTATTTGTGTTTATTTTTTTCAAATAAATATTGGGTTTATATTTTAAAGAGATCATGATTATTTTTAAATGATATTAGATTCGTTTAATTTTAGAAAGGTAAGTATGATTTATCTATGATTTTTTCTTAATTATATATATATTAGATTGTTTTTTTTTTCAATATTTATTTTTTATAAGATTTTTCAAAATTGCAGCTTTGCATTATTTTTTTAATTATTATTCAATAAATTTTATGTGTGTACCAATTTCTATTACAATTTTATTTTGATAGATGAATTCATTAAATATAACCATGAAAAATACCTAATATACATATCTTGATTTTTATTTTCTTACTTGGTTTTCTTAATTTTATTTTTGTTTATTGTTGATGAATTTTTTTCATTGCTTTAAACAGTGGCTATTGAGTTATTTAATTAAATATGCACATAAGTTTTTTTTATTTATATCTAAGAGTTTTTTTAGTGTAAGAAAACAAGTTGAGAAATTCTGTATATTTATTTATTTTATTATGTTTTGATGTTTAGGATTGTATTCTTATTCTTATGATTTTTTATTTATTTTCTTTAAATCTTTTATGAAAGTTTTATTGTTTTTAGTTTTACCCTTCAATTCAAATTTTTAGTGTGTGTGTGTGTATATATATTTTGTCTTTGTTCTTTTAATTTTTATCATTTTTTTAATTGTTTTTATTCCTTTTAATCTAACTCCTAGAATTAAAATTTTTTGTTTCCTTTTGATTTATTTTTTATTGCAATTTCAATATTCATTATTTTTATTGTAATTCTTTTTTTTGGATTTTTTGTGTTTTTTTTTTATTTTAACCCTCATGATTTTTTCATATACAGTGCTTTCGGTTTTACAATGTAGATACTGGTTTAAAAAGTTAATAATAATTGATTTTTTTTGTTTTTTTTTTATATTTATATTTATTTTTTATGAAATTATCCTATTATCATTTATTTTTTATCTTATTAACAAATACAATTATTGAAATGTTTTTTAAATACCGTAAAAATATATTTATATAATATTGAAAAGTATTTATTTATTTGAGCCATATACTGTCATTTTCGTTTTTGAAAGAGAAAGGCAGTTTAGGAAGATGTTACCTTCCTTCCAAAGCCCTTCAAAGTTCAAACGAATATTTAACAATTAACTATTCGCTACCTTTTTCTTTTTTCCTGCAAGGAACCTTTTTCTTTGTCCTTGCAAAGAAAATAGATGTAAAATACAAGGAATTTTTAGAAATATAATATTGGTTAATTTTTAAAATATTTTTTATTTGAAAATATATTAAAATAATATATTATTTTTAAAAAATTATTTTTAATATTAATATATAATTTAAAAATATATAAAAAATTAATTTGAATAAAAAAATTTAAAAATAATAAATTTTGTAAAAAATACTTTTAAAATGCAAAAATATTTAAGAATATTTTATAATTTAGCTATGATGTTTTTAAAAATAATATATTTTTTTATTTAATTATTTTTAAATTATTTTGATACGTGGATATTAAAATTATTTTTTAAAAAATAAAAATATTATTTTAATATATATTTTTTAAAAATAATTTCGAAAACTTTGTCTAACGGTACTATTAACACCAGTAATATTTGATCCACGTTAACTTGTCGTCGATGTTATCAGCTCGATCGCTTTACTAAAATTTGTCGTACATCATCCTTTTCTTTACATCATCCTTTTCTTTTTAAATAAAAAGTAAAAACTTGTGAGTGAAGACTGACTTCCTTCCCCCCTCCAAAAATATAGCTAAAACCAAAAAACTTCCACAGCGCGCGTATAAAATCCTACTTCACCTCTTTGGAGGTCGGCTCACATTTCTCCTCTGAGAAACCACACACACACAGAGCTAAACAGAAAGAGCCAAAACCCCTGAAAAAGCCTAAGTAACTAACCAAGCAACTATGGAATCATCTGAGAACTACGTCAATTACGGCACTTCATGGACCGCCGCAACTAACTGGACCATCGCCGCTGGCTCTCTCGTTAACTCACTCACTTTCGAGTCCTCTCTTTCCCTAATCAGCGACGACGATAATAATGATCACCATCAAATCTCCCCTGTCGATTCTAAATCTAAATCTCCTCTTATCCTCTACGCTCCTACACCTGATTCCGCTCCCTGCGAGATCACTAGTAAATCTTCCACACTTATTTTATTATTATTATTTATTGTAAATTATTTATCTGTTATATTTTTTGAGAATCGATCCCCCCCCCCTCCGAAGATTTTAGTGTATCTGCTGTTTGGACACAAAGATAACGAAGGGAAAATAAAAGGATGATTTGAAAAGAAAAAGGGAAACATAAAACTTGTTTTATATATATATATATATATATATATATATATATATATATATATATATATATATGAATTTAAGATTCAGGCTGTTTTTTTTTTAATGTGTTATTTATGTTTACAAAAACTAGAAAAATTCAATGCGTAGAAGTACATACGAATTACTTGTGTTTTACTCTTTTAGTGGTTTACTGAAGTTTTCATAGAAAAAATAATTTTCTTATAATTTTAATTTCTAGAGTTTCTTGGTCATCTGAAGACGAATTGGTGGATTAATCAGTGATGAATGTCTTTGTGAAATTCAACAATCAGTTTGTAAATGTCTTATCCTGAGTTATTTTTGTGGTTAAGGTACATCATCTATGAATTTGATGTTTGAGAGTAAGTGACTATTTGGCGCAGCGGTTGAACCATCATTGCGCCATTTTTTGAATTTTTTTTTTTATTTTTGAATTGTTTTGATATAACAATGTTAAAAATAAATTTTAAAAAATAAAAAATTATTATTTTAATATATTTCCAAATAAAAAATACTTTAAAAAACAATATCTAATATTGTCCCACACCCCTTAAGTATTTGGCCCTCAATCTAAAATTTGTCGGAGTGTAAGCATTTTTTAGACAATGATAGAAATTAATGCTGCATTATTCTAAAATTTGCATGGTAATGGGTCCTGCAATGTGCTTTTTTCTTGAAGGCTTCTTAATTTATTTATTTTGGTATTTGTGAAGTCTACCCTTTTAGAATAGGTGGCCATTTGAGCTTATTGGCAAATTTAGTTTATACACTTGGGTTTTATTGCTCTTATGGACGAGTTTAGTTAATGGGCATTTTTATTGCTATATGATGTATTTTTCTATCCACAATGGTTCATTTGATCGTAAATCCTCAAATGTTTATAAGTCATAAGTATTTTTTTTTTTGGTTTTTCAAGATATTTAAGTGTTATGGTGGACTAAAATTGTCTAGATGTCTGATTAATGATTATAGACTTTTATTAATTGTTGCTAAAAATTAAAGAAGAGTTCTGAAATTGGAAGATTTTTATGGAGAAATGGTGTGTTATCACTCATCATCTTAAACCGTTCTGTCACACTGAATGTTATTATTTGTAATCTTCTTATTTATGTCAACTTGAAGCTGGACGAGAAATTTTATAGTCCTTTTTCACTCTCTTTGTAAATGATCCGATAATTTCTTGTAATGCAGTTAATTTTGCACAAAAACATGAGGCGAGACAGGTTTATGTTCGAAGTACTGCTCGAGTTTATGAAATATACTATGCCCCTGAGCTGCAGAGCAGCGGTGAGTATTTGTGCACTGTTTGCTGTGGCATTGCTGCTAGAAATGAAGAAGTGCAGCATGCTACCAATATTGAAGAAGCTGTTTTGGCTCATGCAAGGAGTTCCATTCAAGGACTAGCTGAAGAGAAACTCAGAAATGGTAGAAGCCTAACTCCCAATGAAAATGACTGGTTTGAAGTGAAAGTTCTTGATAGTCCCCCGGTCATCAACAGAAACAGTTCTTCACCATCAAATTCTGACATAAACCCAAAGAGAAACTCACAGGTAATGAGATTTGCTCTTTTAAAGACTTATCAAAGACAAGCTCATCTGCCTCCTGTTGCCATGTTGGGATATTTGCCTGTTTGTTTCTTTCCATTTCCCCCAACAACAAAAGAACTCATCCAAGGTGTCAAAGCATTTTTCTTTACCTCTGTCTCTGCAATTGATGGGGCTTTTAAGTACTAACTCTAATGTAACTGATACATACTAATTTGAGCTTTTTTCACGAGAAAATGATTGCAAGAAAAAAAAGGGAAAGTGGATGTGATTAAAGTACCCTTTGAATTTAAAAGATCGGATGTTTCATGTTTTCAATGAAGAGGTCCTTTTTAAGTCGAATATCATTAGAGGGGTGTTAATCTGTCTCGCTTTTCCAGAACAAGATGTGGATGCTATTTCTGGAGTCGAGCCGTTTAATATATCTTGTAACGGGTCAAGAAAGGCCTTGCCTGTCCTTTTTTTGCTTTTTTTTTCTTGCTTTCCCTCTCTGGTTGGTTCTGTCTTACTGCACAATATCACTTCCCTTTGGGGCACTTTTCTTTGGTTTGTATACTATACAACTCTAATTCCGAGGTAGGGTTGAAATGAAGAGAAGCTAAACAATAGAACTTAATTGAAAGCACTTAAGCACAGCTGACTCGTTACTGCTTTATCTTAATTGATTGTCCATGCCTGATGGATGAACTTTCAGGACTTGTATGAGGCTGCAGCAGAGATCACTGATGCAAAACCTTCCACATCCCTTACACTCAGGCTGCTTTCACTTAGGAACAAAGGTTATGTTTGTGTTGATGAAGTTTATGTATTTGGTGATCCTGTCGACACAAGTAGTTTGGATAATCAAGTGGGTCTAATGGAAAACTCTGCTGGAAATTCACTTATGGCCATGCTTGTACCTGCTGTTTTTCAGTTGTCTCAAACGAAGGGTATTGGTGGAGGAGAAGATAAATACAATATTGATACAAGGGAAAGGCAAGAGTTACAGGAAATTGGGTCAAAAGAAGCTGTTCCAGTTGATGTTGAGAAGAAAATTCAGGAGGAAGTGAGGTTGCACAAAGTTGTTGGGCCTACTTCCAAACCAGTCCAGCATAACATCCTCCAACAAGTTTCAAATACACAGAGCAAATCTGATATTTCACACAATCATTTTGAAGGTGTCCTGGATCAGCTTGTCGCTCGAGTTAACAGAATAGAGGATCTCTTTTTGAGGTTTGAGGAAAGTATGCTGAAGCCCATTAACAGCATTGATGTGAGGCTCCAGCGAGTCGAGCAGCAACTTGATGTGCTCACAAAGAAAACTGAGAGCTCTGCTCTGGTTTCTGGCACTAGAATTTCTGCTCCTGAGTTTTCATGCAGTGAATCAGAGACCAGCTCCTTCTATAACAGTGGGAGTGGGGATATTGGTTATATGGCATGTGAAACAAATAAGAGCCATTCACCTTCATCTCTGACTTCCATTCTCGCTGATGCCACCCTGTTTCAGTAAATGACACAAATTTACAACCTGGTCTGGTAGTCACTGCTCCTGAGTTCTCAAATTATGATGATGAGGTAGAAGATCATGCTGTGGAATCAGTGAAGGAATCTCCAAAGGTTAAACAAAAGCATGCTATGTCAACTGATGATGCTTTAGCATATGCACTTGCTGGATTCTCATCTTCGACTTCAATGCAGTCCCAGAAATATTCTCAAACTTTTGCATTCAAGGCTCCTGATTTTCCAAGTGAAGAAGAAAATACCAATGAGAAAGCAGCTCCACCAGTGGTTGAATCTGAACTAAATATAGACCCTTCCCCTTATTTCAGTGAATCTGATGGGACAGAGCACATGGGAATTTCACTTTCTTCTGTTTCAAATGTTACTACTTTAAAGGATGATGAGAATGTGATGAGATATCTTGATGATAATAGATCTTTGAAAATGGCCGTGGGAGTTGATGAACAATGCCAACATAGCGAAGGTGGGGAAAGTGATTCACAGGACATTTGTGTTGGCCATGCAGTTGCACCAGCCACATGTGATGTTGCGGGTACTGATTCATATCAGATGATATCAGATGACAGACGAACAGATGACATAAAGGATGGAGAAGTTGGCGATGGAACAAGTGACATTTTTCGATCTATGGAAAACCTGAAACAATTTTCTGTAAATCAGCCTAATGATGGCTTTCTTACTATCCAGGAAGTAGCTGTTTCAAATGAATTGGTGGCTTCTACAGAAGGCACTGAAGAAGAGTCTAAACATAGCGAAGGGGGAGAAAGTGATTCACAGGATATTTATGTTGGCCATGCAGTTGCACCAGCCACACATGATGTTGCGGGCACTCATTCATATCAGATGAATCACGGCATAAAGGATGGAGAAGTTGGCGATGGATCAAGTGACATTTTCGATCTACGGAAAACCTGAAACAATTTTCTGTGGATCAGCCTAATGATGGCCTTGTTACTATCCAGGAAGTAGCTGTTTCAAATGAATTGGTCGCTTCTACAGAAGGCACAGAAGAAGAGTCTAAACAAGACATTCCGCAGAACATTGTTGATCTCTCATGCGCTTCTTCCATAGTAGATTTTGAATCTCCAATCCTGAAGTGAAATTTGTTTCTCAAGGAACTTGGGTATCAAGTCTCCCCTTGAAGCCCTTACGGCTGGCATGCCAGACCTGGAAGTTGAAGTTCCTCCAGTTATGGAAGACAATAATGATGGTTCTGGAATTGGCGATCAGTGCAACTTAATTTCAGCTGAGGATTTTGGGGCTATATACCCCATTTCAGTGGATATGGATTATCACACAGTCTAAATGAGACGCCTTCGATTATGGAAGCTGATAAACTACACGACTGTTATACAAGCAGCGGCCGGGAAATGCCAGCTTCAAGTTTGATATGAGAATGAGCTGTTTCTGTTGATAAGTAGAGGCTAAGCTGTATACAAGCACTAGTAGCCTGCCACCTGTTATCTTCTTCCACTGATTTGCCCTCTCATTTCTACCTCTGTCAAAGCTAACAAAAATGGGCAATGAATGAAATAAATTGACTCTCTTTGTCACAGACATGGAAGGCTGGGATCCATTCCATTACTGTTCACGGAATAACAATTTTAGCTTCCCCGTTGTGTTCCCCAGAGGTAGTTTTTTTAAAAAAATTAGTTTTAATGGAAAGTAAAATCTAAAAAGTAAATTAGTTTTTGATATTTAGTTGAATTGTGTAAAATGAGTTGGAAAATAGTTTTGTATTTGACTATGATATGAAAATTAAATTAAAAATTAACTTATTAATTTTTTCAAGTTTATTAAAAAAATAGAAACTACATCTAGTGAATAAAAAATTTAATTTTATATATTATTTTAAATAAAATAAATAACAATGAAAAAAGAAAAAAAAGTGTTTAATCAGTTTACCTTGTTGTTACAAAAAAACCTTCATTTCCTCCATTAAATTTGCAATTACTTTCTTATTATTTATTTGCTAGTGCCATACTAATATAACTAGTTAAAAGTTTTAAATTTGATGCCTGACTTTTGTGCCCCACTTGAGATTTCGGAGATTTGTTCAATTAACTTCAAAAATCATTAAACACGGAGGCAAACGGAAGGACTAAACTGGAAGCTAAACTGAAAACCTCAGGGGGGATCTAGCAAATTTTATAGTTTACGAGGGGGAAATTTGACAGAACTCCAAACCTAGGAAGATTTTGTGGTTTAAAAAATAAATAAAAAAAGAAATTAAAGCACTGCTAAGGTTATGTGGTGTTTGATATTATAACAGTGAACTTTTTTTTAAGAATTTTTTTTTTAAAATGTATTATTTTTTTAATTTGATTTTGTTTTTAACAGACAGTACACCGAAAAAAACAAACACAAGTACTGGCATTAGCCCGCAGCGTTTTCAAATTGGACTACCCGCTAATAAAGAGAAAAGAGAAGAAGCTAAATATAAGCTCTCCCCTCCAGTAACAGCAGCAACTCGAGAGGCGCTTAGCAATGGAGGCGGCGGTGATAGACGCTGGTACTCAGCTCCTTAAAGCCGGCACCGCGGTTCCAGATCAAGCTCCGCCCATGGTAACAAGAATCATCCCTCCCCTCCCTTAGGGTTCCCTAACAAAATCAAAGCCAACAACAATTTATCTTCTAATTTTTACCTTTTCACTTCTTTTTAACTATATTTTTACAATTTTAATTTCTATTAGGGTTTTCATTTCCATTTGTCTTTTTTTAATTTGTATTAAAATTATTTATTGTTTGAGTAGATAATTCCGAGCCAAATGAAACGAATGGTGGAAGATGGAACATCGGGTGATAATAATGAATCCGTATTTGAGGATGTAACTGTCGATCCTGTTGTTCGAGGTTATATAAGAGATTGGGATGCGATGGAAGATTTGTTGCATTATGTTTTATACACTAGTCTTGGTTGGGAAGAGGGAAATGAAGGCCAAGTTTTGTTTACGATCCGCTTTGCACTCCCAAGGTTATTTAACACCTTCCTTTGACATTCCTTGCCTAATTTCTTTGTTTGTTAGCGTGAATTTAGTAAGAGAGTGTGAAAATCTTATTGAATTTTTATATTACAGGCTGTTAGAGAACAATTGGTACAATTGATGTTTGAGACATTTAATGTTTCTGGGTTTTATGCATCGGAGCAAGCGGTGTTGTCTCTTTATGCAGTTGGGCGTATCTCTGGATGCACCGTGGATATCGGTCATGGCAAGATTGGTATGTAAAACCTATCTCTTTAAAGTTTAAGCTAATGGTTTTTTCCATTGGATACCTTCACTTTCAATCATTGTTTGCAATCGATGTGCATAAATTTCATTTTCTTGTTATGCATGAAGAGTGTTTCTGGTACTTCACTTGTCCCTCATAATGTAAGCGTTTGATGATGAAAACTGGAGATGGAGGTTTTTGTAAAGCTTAATTTGCTTGATGGTTTGCACTTGATTATCACCTATTTTCTTTCTTTATTTTTCATTTCAAATAGCTTTTGAACATGAGTTTGTAGTCCTTTAGTTAGCTTAAGACATAACAAATACTAAATGGGTAGTGAGTGCCTTTGTTTGGGTTAGTTTTCTTGCTGAGGTGTGATCTCTCTCTCGCTCTCTCTCTCTCTTTCGTATTGCCAGATATTGCACCAGTACTTGAAGGTGCTGTTCAGCACATTGCTTCAAGAAGATTTGAAATTGGTGGTGTTGATTTGACGAAGTTACTTGCCCAAGAACTGAGTAAATCTAATCTTTTGGTGAATTTCAATGCATCTGATGTTGAGATGTTAAAAGTAAAGTACTCCTGTTGTGCTGAAGACGAGCTTGCCTACGAGAAGACTCAAAGGTCAAGTGATACAGAGGAGCATACCCTTCCTGATGGACAGGTTTGTTTTTGTGTGTTGTTTTAAAAAACTAGCCTAGTCCAATCAGGTTCAACCTGGGTGATCAAGCTATGACGTCAGAATTGTGCAATTAATAAGGGATCTAATAATGATAGTAAGCTACTTTTATGTGATAAAGTTTTCTTTAAGTTTAATGCCTTGGTTGGTATATGTGTGTGCGGCGGCTATTTTTTCAAAGTGTTTCACTTGGAAATACAGTTAACATAATGTTTTTTTTTTTAATTTATTTTTGACATCAGCACATCAAAATGATCTAAAACATAAAAAAAAATATTAATTTGAAGCCAAAAAAAAAAAATATTAATTTGAAGCCAAAAAAAAAAATCAAATTTTTTCAATAGCGTTTTTGAAATGCAAAAACAAAGAGGCTTGGAGTCTGTGGAATAGTTAAGGTAGCCATAGTATAATGGCCCATTGGTTCAGTGGCTCACTTTCACTCTCCTGATCCATGTTCAACCTTTTATTTCCCTGCCTGTCTTTATGAATTTCATAATTCAACATCACCCAAATGACTGGGTTGATATATCATTTTCTTCCCTGTTCACTAGATGACCTGCAATTAGTTTTAACCAACTTGTTCTTCGACATCTCTTTTGATGGGAAAATTGGACACAGAGTCCCAATTTCATGCGGTTTGATGGTCTCTTGATCCATGTGGCTGGTACCATCAGGAGCAGGCCTCAAAAGATTGCTTTCTGGTGCTAAGATTGAATGTAAATTATGTGATAATACAGTACCTTGATTATGTAAAACTCTTGGAACTATTTTGGGTGAAAAATGAGTTTGGAACGTGTCTTACAAGTGACTGCAAGGGGAGATTCTCCTTTTTGTGCCAAAAAATAATTTTCTAGCCTAGGATTGCTTTTGTTAATCTAGTATTAGCATATTCCTGATTGACGCTTGATATGAAATATAGGAATTCAATACTGCTGTGAATGTTTGTTAGGTGATTAGAATTAGAAGAGAAAAATATACAATTGGCGAGGCATTATTTCAACCATCTATACTGGGTTATAGAGGCACTTGGAATAGATTGAGCAGCTTGTACGTAGTATTTCAACTGTTTCTTCAGAGAACCATCGCCAACTGCTGGAAAATACTGTACTTTGTGGTGGCATAACTTCTATGCCTGGTGAGTTTATTTATTTTTAATTGAAATCTATGTACTGTAGTTTAAACATTCCCTTCTTGATCAGAAGGAATTTGTTGCTTGGGACAGCTAAAAAATTGTTATACTGATGCCTTCTGCAGGTTTTGAAGATAGGTTTCAGAAAGAAGCAAGCCTGTGCTCATCAGCTATTCGTCCTTCACTTGTAAAGGTAAGTGACCGGATAGACTTTTATTTTTATGTATTTTTCCTGAATTTTTGAGGTTTCATGTTTGTTGTGTGCATGTTTTACTGTAATTATCCTTATGTTGGCCCTGTGATGTGAGGATGCTGATTGGTGGTGGGATTGACATGATCGAGGCAGGCAATGTGTGACTTTGCTTCTTTCCCACTTGCCAGTGCATAAAAATCCTCAGATGTTTAGGATTTTTCCAGGCTCACATGTTCTGTCCGCTGTTCGGCACATAATGCTTTCTTGTTTATGTGAGGAAGCTGCACGCTGTCCCATTGTACGATTTTCTTTGTGAAGATTCCATAAGGAAACATATTTTAAAAATTTGTCAGTGTATCAAATTCTTTTTAGAAGTATACTTGTTTGAACATTAGAGGTTTTATAGAGGGATTCTTTTGATGTAAAATATCGTTGATTATAAATGAAATCACTTTATTTCTACTATATTCTAGGATAGATTTAATGCTTTTGTTGCTTTTAGGTCAATATCCTCCATATGATAATATTACCAGTATTTCTAGAAGGTAATAAATGAAAACACAGGACCTACGTTACAGGTTAAAAGTTCATTAAATGGTAAACTATATTCTATCTTATTTTAAAGTTTCAAGACATTTGCTTTATTAGTTTGTCATCATAGAATATGTCTAACATTTTTTTTCTTCTAATTTCCCATATATTTTTACACACACCTGTTTACGAGTGATAGTGTTAGATGACTGTTTTCTCCTCCTGGAAGTTGTGGATCATGGTTTTCCTTTTCCTTTGTGCTTTATGTTCTTTCGGTAGTCTCTTATATAGCACGTTTCAAAAATTTGTAATCTGTCTCCACTGCAGCCTCCAGAATAGTATGACCGATAAGTTGACAGAGTACTCTGCATGGGTGGGAGGTGCCATAACTAGCCAAAGTCGTGTTCCCTCAGAATTGCATTGTTTACCAAGGGAGCTTACGCTGAAACTGGACCATCATTGTCAATCGGACATTGCTTTTGAATACCGTTTATTATCTGTTGTGAGTTGCTAAATGTTTTTTCTATTCCTGCTTGTTTTATGGTTGATGGCTTAGGATGGCAATGATCAATAGACTAGGAGGATTGTCAAATTGGAAGAAATGCCAACATAATATTGTCTGTGTTTGTAGTTTTTCGTCATTTTTGGACATTACAGTTCCCCCTCCCCCCCCCCCCTGGGATCGAATGATTCAACAGGATGCCATTTAACATTAACACATTTCTAGTTTACTGTGTCGTCTTTACTGAAGTCTATTCAGCTGTTATTTGTCTGCAAGTTGGTTAATCTTTTTCCGTGGGATTAGATGTTAAAAAAGTGTGTACTTCATGACATTCTGAAATGACCTACAAGAAGCTATATTATATTATTATTTCGGGTATGAAAAAAACTATTTATTTTATGTTTTTGCTAAAATTATATTATTATTTTTTTTATGTTTTGAATCATTCATAATGTGTTGATTTTCAAATATAATTTATAAAAAATCAAAACTAATTATTTGATGTATTTCAACATAAAAAATACTTTGAAAAAATAACTATATCTATATTTCCAAACTTTTCTTGTCTCATCTGTGTATGCAAACATAGACACATTCTTCTCACCATAGTTACGTTGACCTATGTTTCCTGGGTCATGTGGTCTGCTATTCAATTCCAAAATCCAAGCAACCAGAGTTGAATCATTGGTATCAGTTCAGCACCATGGTTCCATTGCATGCATTTGCAACCAGCTCTGCCACCCGGTTCATTCTTCTTTGTCTAAGCTAGGTGCCCAAGTTACAGGATTTTAATTTTCCTTTCTTAATAAAGCCTAATCCTAGGTTTGTTAATACAGTGGTAGGTTTAGTAATCCTTCCACCACCAGCCATTCATTTCAGCAGTGCAATGGATTGTGGGTACGACCATAAAGGAAAAGTCAAGAACTCTCATTGATGGTAATAATCATACCAAATTCAAATGATTGAGAATTTGTTTTGATGGCCACACCTACTGCTTTTTAATAATATCTTGTCCGTACTTTAGTTCATCTATAGTCTACTCTTGTCCTCGCTCTTTAGGATTTATAATCCTCCTAAACATGACGGTTTGTTTTTGCTCACCCTCATCTCGACGTGGACTGTTATAGTACCTTGTTTTATTAACTTGGACGGGTAAAACCTGTAGGTTGAAATCTGGTTAATTATAATTAGTTCGTATTTTATTTTTCTGAAACCTACGATGTATCCTATTCTATTGGGTACGAGACCTAACCGAGTTCTTGTCAAGTTTAAAGGAAACCCTCTGAGATCCGATGCTGCTCATGCTAAATAGATGAGTTTATGGATTTTATAGTATTTCATGGAATAGCCCTTTTGCTTATTTTGTAACATTCGCTCATGGTTTCGTAATTTCTTTTTACTTAAACTTTTTGCTGCTTTGTCACTTGAGTAAACTTAACTTGAAATTCTATAAAGCAAATCCTGTTACTTTATAGTGAAACTAATGGTTGAAAATTAGGAACACAAGTGATGGC